>WOXC01004783.1:0-12545 GCA_011680675.1 Gymnobelideus leadbeateri | reverse complement strand
AAGCACAGCAGTCAAACCTTAGATTCCCATTTCAGGGAAAAAAAGGATCAAAGCATGGAACAAGAGGAAGACAACAACATCAGAACTCCTATACTAAAAGCTTCCAAGAAAAATATGAATTGGTTAAAGTTCATACAGGATCTTAAGAAGGATTTTGAAAACCAAGTAAGAGAAGTGGTGGAAAAACTGGTAAGAGAAATGAGAATTATGCAAGAAAATCAGGAAAAGAGGGTCAACAATCTGACTGAAGAAAATAACACCTTTAAAATAGACTAACTCAAATGGCAAAAGAAGCCCAAAAAGCCAATGAGGAGATGAATGCCTTAAAAAGCCAAATTTGCCAGATAGAAAAAGAATCTCAAAAGCTCACTGAAGGGAATAATTGTTTCAGAATTGGATAGGAGCAAATGTAAGCTAATAACTTTATGAGAAATCAAGATACTATTAAACAGATCCAAACAAATAAAAAAAAATAGAAGGCAATGTGAAATATATCATTGGAAAAACCACTGACCTGGAAAATAGATCCAGGAGAGAGAATTGGGCTACCTGAAAATCATGATCAAAGAAGGAACCTAGAAATCATCCTTCAAGAAATTCTCAAGGAAAATTGCCCTGATGTTTTAGAACCAGAGGGTAAAATAGAGGTTGAAGGAATCCACCTCTTCAAAAAAAATCCCCAAAAGAAAATTCCTAGGAATATTACAGCCAGGTTCTGTAATTCCCAGATCAAGGAGAAAATATTACAAGCAGCCAAGAAGCAACAATTTGAATAGTCCGGAAAAACAATCAGGATAACACAGGATCTGGCAGCTTCTACTTTGATGAATTGAAGGGCTTGGAATATGATATTCTGGAGGTCAATGGAGCTGTGATTAAAACCAAGAATCACTTACCCAGCAAAACTGAGTATCATGTTTCAAGAGAAAATATGGTCATTCAATGGAATAGAAAACATTCAAGCATTCTTGATGAAAAAAAAAAAGAGCTGAATAGAAAAATTGACATTCAGATACAAGAAGCAAGAGAATCATGAGAAGTTAAAGAGTCAAACTATTTACATTCCTACATGTAAAAATGATGATTGTAACTTATGGAACTTTTCTCAGTATGAGAATAGTTGGAGGGAATATAAATATGTTTGTATGTGTGCATGTATACATACATATACATGTCTATATAGGAGGGCATATGTGTGTGTATGAATACATATGTTTTTGTGTGTATATATATATATACATATATATATATATATATATATATATATATATATATATATATATATATGTACAGGTATACATAGACAGAGGGCACAGGACCAGTTGAATAGGAAGGGATTATACTCAAAAGGTGAAACTGAAAGGTGACAGAGGAATATAATGAGAGTAGATGAGGAGAGACAGAATGCTTTAAATTATCTCTTATAGAAGAGGCAATGGAAAACTGTTGCAATGGAGGGGAAGAACAGGAAGACAAAATGGAATGAATCAACCTTACTCTCATTGAATTTGGCTTAGGGAGGCAATGACATACACTCTACATAGGGTATCTCATCCTACAGGAGAGTAGGGGGGAAGGGAATGAGAAGGGGTATGACGAAAGGGCAGGCAGGTTGGGGAGTGTAAGGAAGCTGGAAGCACAGTTTTGAAAAGGGATAGGGGCAAAGTAGAGAACAGAACAAGTCGTGGTTGAGATAGGGCATAGGGAAATATAGTCAGTCTTTCACAATATATACACCATGGAAATGTTTTGTGTAGTTACACATTTACAACCTATGTTAAATTGTTTATCTTTCCAGTAAGGGTAGGTGACAACGAAGAAAGGGAAAGAATCTAGAATTCAAAGTTTTAAAATCAAATGCTTAAAATTATTATTATTATCATTATTTTATACATGCAACTGGGAAATAAGATATATAGGCAAAGGGGTGTAGAGATCCTTTTTGCCCTAGTGGATGGTTGGAGGGGGTATGTGGGAGGAAATAGAAGAGAGCAGATTGGGGGAGTGGGTATATTGTGGTATCATTGTTTTGGGGTGTCGGTAGGGGAAAAACAGGGAGAAAATGTGTAACTCAAAATATTGTTTTGATGGAAATGAATGATGTAAACTGAAAATAAACATAATAGTTCATTTAAAAATTAAAAATAGAAACAAAAAGAAAAACCTAGTTTTGGTTAAAAATCAGATAAGTCTATAAGTAAATATGAGAATGAGATTTGAACAAGGTCATTTTAGATTATGGGGGAAATATACAAAATACCCTCTCTTTCCTATTTGAAGATCAAAGCATCGTTGACAGTGGTTGAACTGACCTTCCAGCAGTGTTTTTGAGAAATGTTGACTCATCCAAACTTCCACAGGCCCTTATGACATGTGTTTACAAATGTGTGGTCAAGGTTAGGATACATTGTATGACTTGTAACAGAGTTTTGTTTATTGTGTAAAGAAATGACAGACCTTTATTTAAAATTACCTCAGCATCATCCATATTTAGTAAGAGTTTAAATGATGTAGCTTAGGCAGAGAAATGGGTAAACAGAAAATATGAAACTAAAAATGTAATCATTAGGGAGAAAATACAAGACAAGCTATGTACACAAATATGAGATAGTAACAAAAAATGGGTGATATTTCAAAAGGAAATTGATGAATTTAGAATAAAACAAGTAATACATAATGTGTCACTTAAGAAGGTAATGTAGATAATAGCACTGATATACTTCAGAGAAAACAGCATTATCTATGAATTTGAGAACCTAGCCATCTCTAGGCAATCAGTCTCTGAAATAGACTCTTCAATGTATTTATGCCATGACAGAGGCAAACACTTTAAAAAGCATTATATCATTCCCTAAAGAATTTCAAATTCTATTAAATGGAAATCATATTCAAAGGAGTTTAGCATAATCATCTACACAGGAAAAAACACTTTGACAAAGAATGTCTGCTGTCCACATAGATATGCAGGTAAATGAATGGTATATGGACAGTGTATCTTACTATGAATGTATGTATGTATGTATATATGTATCCATTTTGCCTGACCCAACCTTGATTGCTATAAACAGTAACCAAATGAATACTACCATTCCTGAAAAGGATGACTCCTTCAATACTCCTTTGCTTCCACTCATCATCCGGCGATTTCACAGACCAAAATACTTATTGGAAGTTGGAAGTGTATATTTCCATATACACATGCATATGTGTATATCTGTGTGTGTGCATGAGGGTATGTATATATACATGCAAAGATAACATGTGCATATAAATGTGTATAGCATACACATCTGTGCATGTATTCATGAATACACATGTGAATATCTACACATATAATGAATGTATTGTATACAAGTGTGTTTATATGTCCATATGTATACATTTGTATTACGGTGTACATTAATACTTTTTTAGAATCTAACCCCTTATAGAAAGGAAAACTGTCTTCCTTTTTTATTTGTATCCCTAGTGCTTAGTAAAGTAAATGGCATATAGTAAATGTTTATCATTCAGTTTATACACATACAAATATACATATATTATAAATGTATACATATATGTGTGTGTGTGTGTGTATAGATACAGAATTGTACATTTAGAAGAAAGTAAGCTTGCTTACCTGTAAAACTGAAGCTTATTAAATGACTTGAAGGTTCTCTGTGAAACAAAGGCCTATGATTGCTATTCTATCAGATTTCATGAAACATTATAATCTATGTAGAATTTAAGTATAATTTTTAGGGCAATCATTTATAGGCCCACAGTAGAAATTATCAATGCTGTAGTACATTACATATAATAATTAGAAGGAAAAGTTTCATCAAGATGTTTTTTTTCTTTTTCTCTTGATTGCTTACATGTTAGTTCAAAAAACAGGGTAATATGTTTAAAATAAATAATACCATGTAAAATTGTTTTTAATTTTGTCTTACGTCTTGTCAGGCCATAATGAATTAACAAGAACTCTCTGGGTGGAGGAACATGAAGCTAAGCATACTTCAAAAAACTACAGAGAATCAAAACTTTGACAAAGTACATCAATACAGTCACTCATCTGGATACTAGCAAACTAGTAAATACTAGCAAAAGAAATCTCATTTCATAGCAGAAAAAGGAAGAATGTTTAAAAATTTCTTAAATAATACAGTTAATTAAAGGATAAATTGTACAAATTCTTGTGCCAAGGCTGGAAAGAAGCTTAGAGAATTCCATCAAAAATCATTATATTTTTTTCAAACGAGAAAACTGAGACTCTGAGAGGTTAAGGGAAATGTAAGATCACATAGAATATAATAACAGAGTTATCATTTTAACCCATGTCATGTGATTTCATATTAAATGCAATTTTCAAAATACCACGTTTAGCATAAGTTGAAGCCAAACCAAACACATGAACTTCTGAAAGGTTTAAGTAATATTCTGCCCCTATATTTCACCCAGCAACCAGACACAAATGTTTTTATATATTCAAACTGAAAAAATGTAGAAGACATTTAATAAGCCTGAGCCTGAACATCTGAACATAATCACCCTATCTCTAGTATTACAAATGGGTAATGGTTCCCATAGCAACAAAATGTTTATTGTTTTATAACTAGCCAGATAGTAGTGGAAAGCTAATAGCTTTGAGAGCTATGATACTTCGCTGAAAATATGGGCTGACATTTATAAACACCAATAAGGAGATATGGAAAGAAAATTTGAAAGATGTTTTGTATTGATAATGGAATGGACTACACAGAAAGAAAGAAGGTAAGGATGCAGAAAAGAAAAAAAAATGGGAGCGATGACACATAAATATAAATGGTTGCAATATGTGATAGAAATAAATGAAATCTGTCTGACCACAGTTGCATGTTTTTAATTTTCACCCAGGAGTTTAGCAAAGATGACTTATAGAAGCTCAAGTTACAAATCCACTTAGACTTGGTTTGAGATTTTCTTTTTTTTTTTTTTTGGATTTTTATGGTGGTGCCTATTGAATTTTTTTAAAATTAATTTATTAGTTTAGTTTCAGTTAACAAGATTCAATTCCATAGTTTCTTGGTTTTCAAATTTCCTTTACTTCCCACCCCCCTCCCCTCACAACAGCATATAGTACAGTATAGGGTCTGCAAATGCATTCATATTAGACATTATTCCAATTACAAAGGCATATTGTACTAGGTGGGATGAAAGATGGTATAGAAGAAATAAAACCAAACAATGAAAAGGAAAAGATCATTTAGTTTGCTTCCATCAGGATTCAGGCTCAGTTCTTTCTAGTTATATCTCTGGATGGCGCATTTCTCACTTTCTTGAGTCATTCAGGATTGACTTATATCACTGCATTGCTGAGAAGAGTCCAGTCTGTCATAGTTGGTCATCACAGATATGGTATGTCTGTGATTGTATACAAATTTCTTCTGATTCTACTCTTCTCGCTCAGCATCAGTTTGTATAAGTCTTTCCAGGTAATTATGAAATCCGTCATCTCCTCATTTCTTATGGCACAATAAAATTCCATTACATTCATATATCACAACTTGTTTAGCCATTCCCCAATTGATGGGCACCCCTTTAGTTTCCAATTCTTTGCAACAACAAAAAGGGCTGCTAAAAATATTTTTGTACATATGGATCTTCCTCCCACTTCTATGATCTCTTTGGGATATAACCCTAGAATTGGTATTATTGGGTCAAAGGGTATGAAATTATTTATAATCCTTTGGGCATAATTCCAGATTGCTCTCGAGAATGGTTGGATAAGTTCACAACTCCACCAGCAATGTATTAGTGTTCCAATTTGTCCACATCCTCTCCAGCATTTGTCACTTCCTTGTTTTGTCATCTTAGCCAATCTGACTAGAGAGATGTGGTATCTCAGAGTTGTTTTGATTTGCATTTCTCTAATTAATAGTGATTTAGAGCATTTCTTCATATGCTTATAGATATCTTTAAGGTTTGAGATTTTCAAAACCATGCAAAGTTAACTTAATTTGTATTCACGTGCAATGCTTATTTACTTCCTCTCATTGCATTTGATGCAAGGGAAAATACTGATTTATTTTCAAGGGCTTCATATCCTCTACATATGTATAGTTCACACATAATACAACCTAACCTTTTTATAGGAGAGAAAGAAAATAAGGCATGTATATGTTTAATAGGCAGGCCACATCTATATATGGTTTCAAACCAAAGGAGGAAGAGAGAAGGGTGAATGAAGAGGGGATGACGAATTGGGAGTAGAGAGGAGGTGATGGTGTTGTAATATTAATATTTGTATAGTACTTTAAAGTACTGTATAATACTATAAAGTACTATAAAGATATGATCCTCACAATATTCTTGTGTTCAGTACTAAAATTATACTTCTCATTTTTAAAAGAACCTCATAGAGGCCAAAAGACTTGTTTAATATTATATAGCTCGTAAGAATTGAAACTTTAACTTATGTCTTCTGACTTCAGGATGCTTTCTACTATATTATGCAAAGAAGTCATTTCAAAAGGTTCAGGATGAACACAATTAAAATTTTCATGTTTCTTAAGCAAATGATACCATTTTGCCCTGGCATCATCTCAATCATTCAAGTCTGGGATTAAGATTTAAAACTATAATAATAAAGTCAATTTAGTGCATTCTAAATACAGTGATGGTTTGGGAAAAAGTTAACAGAAGTACAACGGAATTAGTGGTTTGGAAATATAGTATAATAGGGAAATTTTGATATTATATATGTTAAAGACCTCTCTTTGGCCTGTAAGGTATTTTGGGAATGAGACCCAAACTTACCTTTTTTGCTATATCACTCTTTATACCCTTTCATGTACTTTATGGTTCAATGGTATGGGCCTTTTTACTCCTTTTCACACACTATATTTCATCTCTTATTTCCATGCTTTTATGCTTTCTATCCCATCATCAGGGCCTATAATGTAATCCTTCTCCACTTCTACTTCTTGTAATCCCTAGTTTCCTTAGGTCTTGAGACGTAGGTGAAGTGCCACTTTTTAAGTAATCAAATTTCTAATACTTCCAAAAGCTACCGCATTCATTCTCAACCCCAGGTATTTCTCTCCCCAGCTCAAATTGTAAAAGAAGAATATATTAAAATATTTAAATATCAAAAGGAAAACAAAAAGAATCATTTTTTTATTTTGGTAGACATGTAAGTAATGCAAGGCAATAATAAAAGCAATTTTGCTTTAAACAAAAAAAATTAATTTTGAATTTTTTTTCTTTTCTTTCTAAGTAATATTTCCCAATTACATGTAAAGAAAATTTTCAATACATTTTTGGTTTTTAATTATTTTTTTTTTATCTTTCAACATTCATTTCCAGAAAAATTTTTGAGTTCCAAATTTTCTCATCATCTCTCCCCTCCCTGCCACTCTAAGATGGCATGCATTCTGATTACAATTTCCCACCATCTGCCCTCCCTTCTATGACCCCAGTTCTTACCCCTTATATTCTTATGGGGCAAGAAAGATTTCTATACTCCATTACCTATATATCTTATTTCCTATTTGCATGTAAAAACCATTTTCTTACATTTGTTTTTAAATATTTGAGTTCTAAATTCTCTCCCTTCTTCCCTCCTGTAGCAGCAAGCACCCCAACATCCCCAGGGTGGCTGCCAACACAGGTTCTTAAATTTGCTTTTCTAAAGGAAAACAACTCAAAATGGGTTAACAAGCTTACTTTAATCAACCAAACATATATTGGTTACCTCGTTCAGAGGAAAAAGGTCAGCACCCTGAACTTCAAAGTATACAGACAGAAGTTACAAAACAGAGAAACAGATCAAGCAGATAGGTGTCCAAACTGTCCAACCATTACATCCATACCAAACCACAGTTACCAGAGAGGGAAGCATCAACATCTGGGTTTTCAAAGCCGAGGGGATCTCAACAAATGCCCAGAGTATCACCTGGTCAAATCGTACAATACTTTTCAAAGTGAGCCCCAAATCAAAGCCTCACATCAGGGATTATATAGCCTTCTCCTGGGTCAGAGGATATAACCACCCTCTTGACCCACTGTCCAATAACACAGCATCAAGGTGTAGGCATTCCTGACAACCAAGCCTCCTGCCACAGGCTCCATGTGACCACATTCAGCTTATTAGGAAGCAGAGTATAATTTCAAATCCTGGAAGGTTATCAGAGTCTCTTAAGCCTATCAAAGGGCCCAGGGGCAGTGAAGATCTTTAAATTTGCATTTCTGTTACACCTCCCCATCCACCCTCATTGAGAAGGCAAGCAATTCAATATATGTTATACAAAACACTTCCATAATCATGATGTTGCAGAAGTCTTTATTTCCTTCCATCCTATCCTGCCCCCACCCCCTTATTCTATTCTCTCCTTTAACCCAGTTCCTTTGCAAAAGTTTTTACTTCTGACTATGCCCTGCACCAATCTTCCCTCTTTTCTACACCTCTCCCCCAACATCCTCTTCCTCTTTATTTTTCTGTATGGTAATATACCCAGTTGAGTGTGTATGTTATTCCCTCTTTGCGCCAAATCCAATGAGAGTAAGGTTCACTCATTCCTTCTCATGCCCCCTTGCCCTCCTTTGTGAAACCTTTTTCTTGTCTCATTTATGTGAGATAATTTACCCCATTTCATCTCTTTCTCCTTTTCTCAATATATTCCTCTCTCATCACTTAATTGTATTTTTTTAGATATCAGTCTTCCAAATTCAACTTACCTGTGCCATCTATCTATCTATCTATCTATCTATCTATCTATCTATCTATCTATCTACCTATCTGTCTATCAATCTATTTATCTACTTCTCCAAACTAACCTAATAGTGAGAAAGGTCACATGAGTTGCAATTATAATCTTTCCATGTAGGAATATGAATAGTTGAACTTTGGTAAGTCCCTTATGAAATCCCTCTCCTGTTTACCTTTTCATGCATCACTTGATTCTTATATTTGAAAATCAACTTTTGTATTTAGCTCTGGAATTTTCTTCAAGAATACTTGAAAGTCCTCTATTTCATTGAATGAAATCATGTACCCATTTTGAATGTCTCTAGGCATATGTTATGAGAAACTACTTATCTTCTTTTATTTATTCATTTATTTATACATTCATTCTTTCATCTGTTTGTTTGTTTACTTATTTGTTTGTTTTTAGTTTTCAACATAGATTTCCACAAGATTTTGAGTTATAAATTTTCTCCATGTTTCTCTTCTACCCTCACCCCAATATGGCAAACATACTTCCCCCAATCTGCCTTCTCTTATAATACACCTAAACCCCCTTACTGTCTTTTAGGACATGATGGATTTCTGTACCCCACTGCCCCTATATTTCATAGATTCTGTCCCTTCTCCCTTCCTTAACCACCCCCATTGGGAAGACAAGCAATTCAATATAGGTTATACATGTGAAGTTATACAGAATATTTCCATAGTAGTATTACTGTGAAATATTAACTATATTTCTGTCCATCCTAATGCAATCACCCATTTATCCTATATTCTCCTTTGACCCTATGCCTTTTCAAAAAAAAAAATGTTTAATCCAAACTACCCTCTCTGCAAATTTGCCCTCCCTTCTACCACCCCCTCTCTTATCCCATTCCTCCTTACTTTCCTGTAGGATGATACCTGATTGACTGCATATGTTATTCCCTCCTTAACCCAAATCCAATAAGAGTAAGGTTGACTCATTCCCTTTCACCTTTCTCTTCTTGCCTTACACTTTAACAGCCTTCTCCTGCCTCCTTTATGTTACATAATCCACCCCATACAATTTCTTTGCCTCTCCTCCCAATATATTAAACACTCACCTTTCAATTTTATTTTCTATATACCATCCCTTCACATTCAACTCAGCCTATGTGCTCTGTCAATATATGTGCATATATGCACATATAAATATAGACATATACATCCACATATACAAATATTATACATATATGATTATATGTGTACATATATATATACATATATATATATATATATATTTCAACTACCCTCATAGAGAGAAAAGTCTCATGAATTACAAATATTATCTTTTTATGTATGAATGTAAACAGTTCAACTTGAATAAATCCCTTGTGATTTCTCTTTCCTGTTCACCTTTACATACTTCTCTGGATTCTTATATCTGAAAGTGAAAATTTCTATTCAGCTCTGTTCTTTTCATCAAGAATGCTTGAAAGTCCCATATTTCATTGAATGACCATATTTTAACCTGAAGCATCATACTCAGTTTTGCTGGGCAAGTGATTCTTGGTTTTAACCCTAGGTCCTTTGACCTCTTGAATGTCAGATTCCAAGCCTTTCAATACCTTAATGTAGGAGCTGCTAGATCTTCTGTTATCATGATGGTGTCTCTACAATACTGAAGTTGTTTCTTCCAGATATTGTAATATTTTCTCCTTGACCCAGGAACTCTGAAATTTGGCTAAACATTCCTGGGAGTTTTGTTTTTGGGATCTTTTTCAAGAGGCAATCAGTAAATGCTTTCAATTTCTATTTTGCCCTCTGGTTCTAGAATATCAGGGCAATTTTTCTTGATAATTTCCTGAAAGAAAATGACTTTTTTTGATCATGGCTTTCAGGTAGCCTGATAATTTTTAAATTCTCAGCGCTGGATATATTTTCGAGGTCAGTGGTTTTTTCCAATGAGTTATTTCACATTGACTTCTATTTTTTCATTTGTTTATATCTGTTTTATAGTATCTTGATTTCTCATAAAGTCATTAACTTTCATTTGCTCCAATGTGACTTTGAAGGGATTATTCTCCTCAGTGAATTTTTGAAATTCCTTTTCTATCTGGCCAATTCTATTTTCTTAAGACATTATTCTCCTCATTTATGCCTTGGACCTCTTTTGTAATTTGAGTAAGACATTTTTTTTTCTTTTCCAGTAACTTTTTATATTTTTATTTTTCTGCATTCTTTTCCTCATGATTTTGAGTTACACATTATCTCCACATCTTTCCCCTACCTCCACCCCAGGGTATTGAGCCTACTTAATACCCCTTCACTCAATAGGATATCTCTTATATCCTTCTCCATCCCTCCTCTAACTTTCTAGTTGGGCAAGCAGGATTTTTGTACCCCAGTGCCTGTATGTCTTATTTCCCAGTTGCATGTAAAAACATATTTAATATTTGTTTTTAAAACTTTGATTTATAGATTATTCCCCTTTTTCCCTCTTCACCCACCCCCACTGGGAAGATAAGCAATTAGACATAGTTTGTATATGTGTAGTTATGCAAAATGTTTCCATAATCATTATATTGTGAAAGACTAACTATATTTCCCTTCATCCTATCCCACCACCCACTTATTCTATTTTCTACTTTGAACATGTCCATTTTCAAAAGTGTGTGCTTCTAATTACTGTGTCCTCCAATCTGCCTTCCTATCTATCATCCTCCCTCCTATCACTTTCCCCCTTAATTCCCTGTAGGGTAAGATACCCAATAGAATGTGTATGCTATTACCTCCTTAAGAGAAATTCAGTGAGAGTAAGTCTGACCCATTACCTTTCACCTTCCTACTCTTCCCCTCCATTTTAACAGTTTTTCTCTTGCTTTTTTCATGACTTAATTTACTCTATTCTAACTCTTCCTTTCTTCTTTTATCATTATATTGCTAAATCACCTCTTAATTTTATTTTTTACATATCATCCTTTCATATTCAACTGATCCTGTGCCTTCTCTCCATGTACATGTGTACACACAAAAAACATATTCTCACATATGTATTTATACAAATACACCCAACTATACACACATACTTACATATATGTGCTTATGAAATATATATATATATATATATGTACACACACACACACACACATACACATACTTAGATACATATTCCCTTCAACTATCCTCATAATGAGAAAACTCTCATGAGTTACAATTACTGTTTTTCCATGTACAGATATAAACAGTTTAACTTTCATAAGTTCCTTATAATTTCTTTTTCTATTTACCTTCTCATGCTTCTCCTTCTAGTATCTGAAAGTCAAATATTCCCTTCAACTCTGGTTTTTTGATAAAGAATACTTGAAAGTCCTCTATTTCATTGAATGAACATATTTTCCCCTGAAGCATAATACTCAGTTTTGCTTGTTAGGTGATTCATGGCTTTAATCGTAGTTACTCTGAAGTCCAGAATATCATATTCCAAACCTGTCAGACCCTTACTATAGAAGCTGCTAGATCTTGCCTTATACAAATTGTGTTTCCACAATACTCAGACTGTTTCTTCCTCATAGCTTATAATATTTGATCCTTGACCTGGGAAATCTAGAATTTGGCTATGTAATTCCTAGGAGTTATATTTTTGGAATCTTTTTCAAGAGGCAAGCAGTGAATTCTTTCAATTTCTAATTTTTTCCAAAGGCTTTATTAATTTCTGGCGTACATCATTCATTTCCCCCAGATTTTGAGTTACAAATTTCTTCCTCATTTTCCCCCACCCACCACCCAAGAATAGCAGTCCCACAGGATACCCCCTCATCAAATCTGCTCTCTCCCGCATCCTCTCTCATATCCCCTTCAACTTTTCCATTAGGGC
>WOXC01004782.1:0-99982 GCA_011680675.1 Gymnobelideus leadbeateri | reverse complement strand
AAAAGAACACCAGTTAAAATGAACATACTTGGGGGCGGCTAGGTGGCGCAGTGAGTAGAGCGTCGGCCCTGGAGTCAGAAGGACCTGAGATCGGATCCGGCCTCAGACACTTAACACACACAAACAAAAACCTAGCCGTGTGACCTTGGGCAAGTTACTTAACCCCAACTGCCCTCCAAAAAAAAAAAAAAAGAACATACTTGGGGGCAGAGTCAAGATGGTGTAGTAAAAGTAGAGACTTCCTTATGCTCTCCCTCAACACAAATACCTGTAAAAAAATAACATTAAACAAATTATAGAGCTGCACAACCCACAAAATGATGGAGTGAAAAAAATATCCAGCCCAAGATAGCCTGCGAGTTGGATAGGAAGGGTTTATCAAATCAGTCTGAGAGCAAAATACAGTCCAGCATGGGTTGCTCTGGCATAGACAGGGAAGACCAGGCTTCAGGGGGCTGAATCACTGGCAGCTATGGCAGTTTCCAGACTTTTTGGCCCCCAAACTCCAACAAGAGCATAGAAGGTCAGTGAGAAAACTCTGTGGGACCTAGGTGAGAGAAGAATATCGTCTGGCCCCAGCCCCAGGGTGGCAGAGATGGTAGCCATGGCAGCAGCATGAATAGTAGTAGGGGTTGCTTCCAGAGCTCACGGCCCAAAGATGGTGTGGTGATTGCAGCCAAGTCTCTTGTAATCCCTGAGAAGTTCTAGGACATTTTGAGAGTGTTCAACCCCAAACTGATGGACAGCAGAAAATAGCTTTTGCCATCATAGCCATCAAGGGTATAGGATGAAGATATTCTCATGTAATACTGAGGAAAGCAGACACTGACCTCACCAAGGGACTGGTAAACTCACTGAAGATGAAGTGGAATATGTGATCACAATAAGGCAGAATCCCCAACAATACAAGATTCCAGACTGGTTCCTTAACAGACAGAAGGATGTAAAGGATAGAAAATATAGCCAAGTATTGGCCAATGGTCTGGAAAATAAACTTTGTGAAGATCTGGAGCAAGTGAAGAAGATTTGGGCACATTGTGGGATGCATAACTTCTGGGGTCTCTGGGTCTGAGGCCAGCACAATAAGACTACAGGCCACAGGGGTCAAATTGTGGGTGTATCTAAGAAGAATTAAACAACTTCACTGGCCTTGTCCATTAATAAATAGTTCATAACAAAAATGAAAAGAGCTGAATAGAACATTTGACTTTCAAATATAAGAATCAAGAGAAGCATGAAAAGGTAAATAGGAATGAGAAATCATAAGGGACTTATTAAAGTTGAACCATTTACATTCCTGTATAGAAAGATGATATTTGTAACTCATAAGACCTTTCTCAGTATTGAGGGTAGTTGGAGGGAATATACATATGTGTGTATATACCTACACACACACATACATATACATATATATATATATATATATACACACACACACACCAAAGACACATACTATATATATACACACACATACACATATACATATACAGTATATATGAAGAGAGACAGAGACAGACAGAGACAAAGGGCATAGGATCAAGTTGAATATGAAAGGATAGTATCTAAAAATAAAATTAAGGGATAAGAGAGGAAAATATTGGCCGAAGGAGAAAAGGTAAAATAGAATGGGGTAAATTATGTCACATAAAAGAGTCAAAAAAATCTTTTACAATGGAGGGGAAAAGGAGGGGGGTGAAAAGGAATTAATCAACCTTACCCTCATCAGATTTGGCTTAAGTAGGGAATAACATACACACTTAATTGGGTATCTTACACTAAAGGAAAGTAGGGGGAAGGGCATAAGAGGGGTGGCTAATGATAGAAGGGAAAGCAGACTGGGGGAGGGGATAGTCAGAAGCAAACACTTTTGAAAAGGGACAGGATCAAAGGAGAATAGAAAAAATGGGGGTGAGATAGGATGGAGGGAAATATAGTCAGTCTTTCACAACATGACTATTATGAAAGTGTTTTGCATAACTACACATGTATGATCTATGTTGAATTCCTTGCCTTCTCAGTGAGGATGGATGAGAAGGGAAGAAGAGAGAGAATTTAGAATTCAGTCTTAAAAACAAATGCTAAATATTATGTTTACATGCAACTGGGAAATAAAATGTACAGGAAATGGGGTATAGAAATCTATCTTGCCCTACAGGAAAGTAAGAAGGAAGAGGATAAGGGGGGGTGGGGGTGATAGAAGGGAGGGCAGAATGGGGGAAGTGGTAATCAGAATGCATTTCATCTGGGGGGAGGGGAGAGATGGAGAGAAAATTTGGAACTCAAAATCTTATGGAAATGAATGTGGAAGACTAAAATAAAAAAAAAAAAAATTAAAGTAAAGTGAACATACTTTCAGAGGACCAACCCTAAGAATCTATCATTCTCTGAGAAATCACTAGGGTCTTAGTGTTAGTCAATGTTAACTTTTCCATGGGAACTCTATCTACTTACACATCTGGAATATCACAGGCTAGGCTTTCTGATATACCATGCTTTTTCAACCCAGAAATCATATAGGATTAATTGGTTTGTTAATTGGATTTCTAGAATTTTATAGAACTTAACAACCCAAGATGTGAGATTTCTGGAGCAAAAATAGCGGGAGGGTGTTAAGTAAAATACTCATGAAACTTTATTTTTTGGCATTGGGCATAAGAACAACATGTATTTGCCTTGTTCTAGTGTGTCTTGAATATGCTGTCATAGATTTAATGATTAAAATATGTTTCAGAGAATTAGATTATAAAATTGACATCATATCCCAAATATGGTCCAGTTAATGTTCTTCCAGAATGTCATGTGCTTAACATAGTGTTATTATACATTAAAAGCACCAGGCAGTTCTACGAAAGGCTTTGCCACTACCTGATTTTATGGGGTTTTGTACAAATCATTTATTTGTCCTGAGTCTCATTGTCCTCATCAGGAAAATGAGGAGACTAGATCAGATGATCTCTAAGGTAATTTCCAGGTTTATTATTCTGTAGTTCTATTTCTTCACTTCTACATTTCTTTTATTTTGTAGTTTATTTTTTAGTTTACATCATTCATTTTCCACAAGATTTTGAGTTGCAAATTTTATCCCCGTTTTCTCCCTGCCCACCACACCAAAACAGTGATCCTACTGAATATATACTCCCCCAATGTACTCTCTCCTATATCTTCCCCCAACCCGACTCCAACTTTCCAGTAGGGTACTGTGGATCCCTATTCCCCAGTGTCTGTATATCTAATTTTCCAGTTACATGTAAAATTATATGTGTGTATGTATATATATATATATATATATACACATACATATATATGTGTGTGTGTGTATATATGTATATATATGTATATATGTATATATATATTTGAACATTTGATTTTAAACCTTTGAATTCAAGATTCTTTCCTACTTCCCCTCCCTCATCACCCTACCTTAGTGGGAAGATAAGCTATTCAATACAGGTTTTACATGTGTAGCTATGCAAAACATTTCCATAGTAGATATTTTGTGAAAGACTGACTATATTTCCCTCCATCCCGTCCCACTTCCCAGTTGTTTTATTATCTACTTTGATCCTGTCCCTTTTCAAAAGTTGGGGCTTCCAACATCCCTCCCCTGAGCCTGCTCTCCCATCATCCCCTCTCTCATCCCCTTCCCTCCCACTCTTTTGTAGGGTGAGATACCCTATTTGGTGTGTATGTCATTTCCTCCCCAAACCAAATTCAATGATAGTAAGATTGACCCATTCCCTTTTGCCTTCCTATTCTTCCCCTCCATTGTAAAAGTTTTCCCTTGCCTCTTCCATATGAGATATGTTAACCCATTCTATCTCTCCCCATCTTCTCTCATTATATTCCTATCTCACCTCTTAATTTCACTTTTTAAGTATCATCCCTTCTTATTCAACTGTTCCCGTACCCTCTGTATATGTATACCTGTACACATATATACACACACTCACCTATGTATTCATATGCCCATATACCCTCCTATATAGACATATATATGTATGTACATGTATATATAATACATATATTTTCTATTTCCTTAAACTCTTCTCATACTGAGAAAAGTTTCATAAGTTACAATTATTGTTTTTCTTCTTTTTCTTTTTTTATTAATTTATTAGTTTAGTTTTAGTAAAAAAGATTCAATTCCATAGTTCCTTAATTTTCAAATTTACTTTACCTCCCTCCCCCGACCCACCATGGAAGCATATAGCATATAGGATCTGCAATATTAGACATTAGTCCAATTACAAAGGTGTATTGTATGAGGTGGGATGAAAAATGGTAAAGAAGAAATAAAACTAAACAATGAAAAGGAAAAGATCAATTAGTTTGCTTCCATCAGGATTCAAGCTCAGATCTTGCTAGTTATATCTCTGGATGTTGCATTTCTCTCCTTCATGAGTCTTTCGGGATTGACTTATATAAATGCATTGCTGAAAAGAGTCCAGTCTGTCATAGTTGGTCATCACACATATGTTGTGTCTGTGATTGTATACAAATTTCTCCTAATTCTACTCTTCTCACTAAGCATCAGTTTGTATAAGCCTCTCCAGGTAAATATAAAAAGCGTCTCCTCATTTCTTATAGCACAATAATATTCCATTACATTCATATACCACAACTTGTTTAGCCATTCCCCTATTAATGGGCACCCCTTTAATTTCCAATTCTTCACAACCACAAAAAGAGCTGCTATAAATATTTTTGTACATATGAGTCTTCCTCCCTCTTCTATGATCTCTTTGAGATATAACCCTAGAAGTGGTATTGCTGGGTCAGAGGGTATGAAATTATTTATAGCCCTTTGGTAATAATTCCAGATTGCTCTCCAGAATGGTTGGATAAGTTGACAACTCCACCAGCAATGCATTAGTGTTCCAATTTGCTCACATCCTCTCTAGAATTTGTCATTTACTTGTTTTGTCATCTTAGCCAATCTGACTGGAGATATGTGGATCTCAGAGTTGTTTTGATTTGCATTTCTCTAATCAATACTGATTTAGAGCATTTCTTCCTATGCTTATAGATATTTTTAATTTCTTTCTCTGAAAACTGCCTGTTCATATCCTTTGACTTGTATTCTTATAGATTTGACTCAATTCTCTGTATATTTTAGAAATGAGTCTTTTATCAGAGACATAGGTTGTAAAAATTCTTTCCCAATTTCCCACCTCCCTCTTGATCTTAGTTACACTGGCTTTGTTTGTACAGAAGCTTTTCAATTTAATGTAATCAAAATTATCCATTTTGCATTTTATAATGTTCTCTAATTCTTGTTTGGTCCTAAAGTCTTCCCCTTTCCACAAATCTGACAGGTAAACTATTCCTTGCTTTCCCAGATTGCTTACAGTATCATCCTTTATACCTAGATCATGGACACATTTAGACTTGATTTTGGTATGTGGTGTTAGATAATGATCTATGCCCAGTTTCTGTCATATTGTATTCCAGTTTTCCCTGCAGTTTTTGTCAAATAATGCATTCTTATCCCCAAAACTCGGGTCTTTGGGTTTATCAAACAATAGATTACTATATTCATTAACTGCTGGGTCTCCTGAGCCCAATCTACTCCATTGATCGACTACTCTACTCCTCTGACAGTAAAAAGCAGTTTTGATGACTGCTGCTGTATAACACAGATTAAAATCTGGCATAGCTAGTCCACCTTCCCTAGCATTTATTTTCATTAATTCCCTTGATATTCTAGACTGTTTGTTTTCCCAAATAAATTTTGTTATTATTTTGTCTAACTCTAAAAAGTAGTTTTTGGCAAATTGATTGGTATGGCACTAAATATATAATTTAGTTTGGGTAAAATTGTCATTTTTATTATATTATCTCGACCCAGCCACAAGAAATTGATATTTTTCCAATTAGTTAGATCTGATTTTATTTGTGTGAGAAGTGTTTTGTAGTTGTGATCATATAGGTGCCGGGTTTGTTTTGGCAGGTACATTCCCAAATATTTTATAATGTCTACAGTGACTTTAAATGGGATTTCTCTTTCTATCTCTTGCTGTTGAGTTTCATTAGAGATATACAGGAATGCCGAGGATTTATGTGGGTTTATTTTATATCCTACAACTTTGCCAAATTTATTTATGATCTCAAGTAGTTTTTTACTTGATTCTCTAGGATTCTTTAAGTATATCATCATATCATCTGCAAAGAGTGATAGCTTGGTCACTTATTTGCCTAGTTTGATTCCTTTGATTTCTTTTTCTTCTCTAATTGCTACTGCTAATGTTTCTAGTACCAGATTGAAAAATAGGGGTGATAGTGGACACTGTTATTTCACTCCTGATCTTATTGGAAATGCTTCTAGTTTAACCCCATTGCATATAATACTTGCTGATGGTTTAAAATAGATACTATCTACTATTTTAAAGAAGGCTCTATTTATTCCTATACGTTCTAGTGTTTTTTTAATAGGAATGGATGTTGTACTTTGTCAAAAGACTTTTCCGCATCTATTGAGATAATCATGTGGTTTCTGCTAATTTTATTGTTGATATGCTCAATTATACTGATGGTTTTCCTATTATTAAACCATCCTTGCATTCCTGGAATAAATCCTACCTGATCAAAGTGTATTATTTTTCTGATAAGTTGTTGCAGTCTTTTGGCTAATATTTTATTCAAAATTTTTGCATCTAAATTCATGAGGGAAATTGGTCTATAATTTTCTTTCCCTGTTTTATCTCTTCCTGATTTAGGAATCAGTACCATATTTGTGTTATAGAAAGAATTTGGTAGGACTCCTTCTTCATTAATTTTCCCAAAAAGTTTGTAGAGTATTGGAATCAATTGCTCTTTAAATGTTTGATAGAATTCAATAGTAAACCCATCTGGCCCTGGAGATTTTTTTCCTAGGTTGTTCATTGATGGCTTATTTGATTTCTTTTTCTGAGATGGGGTTATTTAGGTAATTCACTTCCTCTTCAGTTAATCTGGGCAACTTGTATTTTTGTAAATATTCATACATTTCACTAAGATTGTCATATTTCTGTGCATACAATTGGGAAAAATAATTCCTAATTATTATTTTTATTTCCTCTTCATTGGAGGTAGATTCACCCTTTTCATTTTTGATACTCAAAATTTGGTTTTTTTCATTCTTTTTTTTATCATATTGACTAAGAGTCAATCAATTTTATTGGTTTTTTCATAAAGCCAGCTCTTAGTTTTAATTATTAATTCAATAGTTTTCTTAATTTCAATTTTATTATTCTCTCCTTTGGTTTTCAATATTTCTAATTTAGTATTAAATTGGGGATTTTCAATTTGTTCTTTTTCTAGCTTTTTCAATTGCATGTCCAATTCACTGACCTCCCTTCTCTCTGCTTTATTCAAGTATGCATTCAGGGATATAAAACTTCCCCTACGAACTTTCTTTAATGCAGTTTTGTTATGTTGTCTCATTATTATCATTCTCTTGAATGAAATTATTGATTGTTTCTATAATTTCTTGTTTGACCCACCTATTCTTTAGGATTAAATTAATTTCCAATTAGTTTTTAGTCTATCTTTCCATGGCCCTTTATTGCATATAATTTTTATTGCATCATGATCTGAGAATGATGCATTTAATATTTCTGCCTTTCTGCACTGAATTGTGAGTTTTTTATGCCCTAGTACATGGTCTATTTTTGATTATGTACCATGCCCTGCTGAGAAGAAAGTAAATTCCTTTTTATCCACATTCAGTTATCTCCAGAGATCTATCATATCTAGTCTCTCTAAAATTCTATTCGTCTCCTTAACTTCTTTGTTGTTTATTTTGAGGTTAGATTCATCAAATTCAGAAAGGGGGAGATTGAGGTCCCCCACTAGTATAGTTTTGCTATCTATTTCTTCCTCTAATTCCTTTAACTTCTCCTCTAGGAATTTGGATGCTATACCACTTGGTGCATATATTTTAAGTAATGATATTGCTTCATTCTCGATGGTGCCTTTTCAAAGGATATAATGTCCTTCCTTATCTCTTTTAATTAGATCTATTTTTGCTTTTGCTTTATCTAAGGTAAGTATTACTACCCTTGCTTTTTTTACTTTAGCTGAGGCATAATAAATTCTACTCCAACCTTTTACCTTTACCCTGTGGGTATCCCTTTGTTTCACATGTGTTTCTTGTAGACAGAATATTGTAGGATTATGGTTTTTAATCCATTCTGCTATAAGTCTCTGTTTTATGGGAGAGTTCAACCCATTCACATTCCCAGTAATGATGACTATCTGTCTCTTCCCCTCCGTCCTATTCCCTCCCCTGTTTATGTTTTTGTTTCATCCTTCTCCCTTCCCCTCCTTGAAATTTTCCCTTTTGACCACACCCTCCCTCACTGTTCCCACCCAGTGACCCCCTTTCTTAACCTACCCTCTCCTCTTACTACTATTTCCCTCCCCTTTAATCCCCCCTTTAGTCTCCTCCTTTTCATTTTTCCCATTTCAGTCCCTTTGATCCCCTTAATAGTTTTTTTTTTTTTTAAGTCTTCAGGTTAGTGCATTCATAGCCACAACCTCTATCTAAGTATAACCTTTTGGAAGGTCATGATAATAATAAAACTTTCAATATTGACAGTTATCAGCTCCTCATATAGGGATGTGAACATTTTGCTCTTGTTGCATCCCAAGTAATGAGCATGTGTGTATGAGTGTGGGTGTGTGCATGTATGTATGTGTGATTCTGTGTTTTCCTTGTTTACCTTTTTATGTCTTTCTTCAGTCTTGTAATTGGAGATCAAATTTTCCATTGAACTCTGGCTTTTTCATCAGGAAGGTCTGGAAGTCCCTTATTTCATTAAATGACCATCTCCTTGCCTGAAAGATTATGCTCAGTTTTGCCGGGTAGTTAATCCTTGGTTGTAGTGCTAGCTCTCTTGCCCTACGAAATATCA
Source organism: Gymnobelideus leadbeateri (assembly GCA_011680675.1). Classification (NCBI taxonomy): domain Eukaryota; kingdom Metazoa; phylum Chordata; class Mammalia; order Diprotodontia; family Petauridae; genus Gymnobelideus; species Gymnobelideus leadbeateri. Next base: position 91,088 of record WOXC01004782.1, on the reverse strand, counting down.
AATTCCATTCCCTCCAATCTTTTAATGTAGAAGCTGCTAGATCCTGTGTGATCCTAACTGTAGTTCAGCAATATTTGAATTGTTTCTTTTTGGCTGCTTCCAGTATTTTTCTTTAATCTTGTAATTCTGGAATTTGGCTACTATATTTCTTGGAGTTTTCAATTTGGGATCTCTTTCAGGCATAGTCTGGTGAATTCTTTCAATAACCATTTTTATCTTCTGATTCCAGGACTTCAGGACAGTTTTCTTTGACAATCTCTTAGAGGATTTTTTCTAGGCTGCTTTTTTCATCATGGCTTTCTGGTAGACCAATAATTCTTAAGTTATCTCTCCTGGATCTGTTCTCTAGGTCAGTTGTTTTTCCAGTGAGATATTTTACATTTTCTTCCAATTTTTCAATCATCATGTTTTGTTTGATTGACTCTTGGTGCATCATAGAGTTCTGAGTTTCAATTTGATTGATTCTAATTTTTAGCGAATTATAGTCTTCAGTTAGTTTTTGAAGGTCCTTTTAAGGAAGTATTTTCTCCAATTACTTTACTAATTTTACTTTTTAAGGATTTGTTTTCTTCAGTGAAACTTGTTTCCAAGTTGGTCACTGCCTCCCTGATTTGGTCTTTAAAAATCTTTCTTAAGCTCCTCCAATAATGCTATTTGGGCTTGAGACCAGTTCATATTTCCTTCTGTGGTCTCAGGTATGGGTAGAGAGTCCCAATTGTCCTGTGTATTTGGTTGTTCTTGACCTACATAGTAAGCTTGGATCGATTTTCTTGCCTTACCCCTCTCCTTCTCTGCTTCCTTCACTCCCATTGTGGTTTCCTATTTCTTCATTTCTCAGGTTGTGAGCTAAGGGCCTGGTCATTGACTTTGAATGCTGTAGCCTCTCAGTGTCTAGTTTGTGGCTAAGGCAGGAATCTCAGAGAGGAATGTAGATGAGCACACTGTAGTCTATGGAAGTGGATGGATCTGACCACTTCAGATTTCTGCCTCTATATCCCTGGGCTATAAGCAGGCTTTTGCTGGTCAGGTGAGGTGGGGCTTGTTGCGACCCCTCCCTCTCTTTTCTTCAGACTCCTGGCTGTCTCAGTTATACCCCTTCTTGGAGACTTGCAAGCCTGATGCTATTTCCACTAACTTTGCATTTCAATCTGGGTGGGAGATTTATCTTTGGGTTTTCTACTTCATGAAGGAGGGATGGGAGGATTGGAGCAACTAGAATTTTCTTTGCCATTCTAGCCCCTGTATTATACAGGCAGGCAATTTCTAAACTTCCAGGCTGGGAGCTGAATGCTGCAGGAGAAGCTACTGTCTCTGCTGCGGGCCTGATTCTCCTACCTGGCTCAAATGATTCCTCCTTTCCCCTTGTGAGATGACAGTGAGATGACTGCAATTTGTCCTTGGTAAGTCTGCAGGCTGGGGCTTCTTCTCTCTCTGGTGTAGTCTGCGTGTCTGCTTTTAAGTCTGAGCTGTGCAGACCCCATGTGCTCTGTGATCACCCTGCCCGAATGCACTGGGCACTTTCCTGGGCTGGATTCTACCATGCTCCCTCTCCAAGTGGATTTTGTCACTCCAGAATCCATTCAGATTCACTTTTTAAGGTTTAGTGATGGAGGGGCTTAGTGAAGTTACTGCTTCCTTTCCACCATCTTGGCTCCACCCCAATTATTGTTTTTTCAATGTAGGAATATAAGTAGTTCAACTTTGATAAGCTCCTTATGATTTATTTGCCCTGTTTACTTTCTCAAATTTCTCTTGCTTCTTGTATCTGAATGTCAAATTTTCTATTCAACTCTGGTTTTTTCTTCAAGAATGCTTGAAAGTCCCTATTCCATTGAATGACTATATTTTGCCCTGAAACATGATGCTCAGTTTTGCTGGGTAGGTGATTCTTGGTTTTAATCCCAGCTCCTTTGCCCTCCAGAATATCATATTCCAAGCCCTTCAATCCCTCAGTGTAGAAGCTGCAAGATCCTATGCTGTACTGATTGTGTTTCCCCAGCATTCAAATTGTTTCTCCCTGGCAGCTTGTAATATTTTCTCCTTTATCTTGGAACTATAGAACCTGACTATAATATTCCTAAGAGTTTTCTTTTTTTGCGTCTTTTTCAGGAGGTAATCAGTGGTTTCTTTCAACCTCTATTTTGCCCTCTGGTTCTAAAACATTAGGGCAATTTTCCTTGAGAATTTCTTGGAGGATGATTTCTAAGTTCCTTTTTTGATTATGGCTTTCAGGTAGTCTAATAATTTTTTAAATTATCTCCCATGGATCTATTTTCCAGGTTGATGGTTTTTCCAATGAGATATTTCATATTGCCTTCTATTTTTACATTTCTTTGGATCTGTTTAATAGTATCTTGATTTCTCATAAAGTCATTAGCTTCCATTTGCTCCAATCTAATTCTGAAGGAATAATTCTTCTCAGTGAGCTTTTAAGAGTATATTTCCATATGGCAAATTCGGCTTTTTAAGACATTCAAAAAGCCTCATTGGCTTTTTGAGCCTCTTTTGCCATTTGAGTTAGTCTATTTTTTAAGGTGTTCTTTTCTTCAGTTAGGTTGTTGACTGATTTTTCATGATTTTCTTGTATCATTCTCATTTCTCTTCCTAATTTTTTCTCCACTTCTCTTATTTTGATTTCAGAATCCTTCTTAAGCTCCTCTATGGTCTGTAAGCAGCTTATTCTTTTCTTGGAAGCTTCTGGTGCAAGAGATCTGACCTTGCTGTCTTCCTTCCCTTCCATGCTATGATCCTTTTTGTTCCCAAAAAAGGAATCTAGAGTTAGACTGCTGTGCTTTCCTTGGTTCCCTTTGTTTGTTCATGTTGCCACTAGATTATTTGACTTTTGAGCTTTCTGCCACAGTAGAACTCTGCTACCAGAGTGGGCAGCTTTGTCCCAAATTGTTGGAGTTTTTGCAGCTGCTGTAGCTATTAGTTGGATGCCTTCTCTGAAGCCTCCACACACTCTGGCAAACTGGTCAAAGACCCCAGGACCTCCCCACTAGCCTGCAATCCAGATCCTAGCTGGTTAAAGCAAGAGTGACTAAACCTCAGATTGGGTGCTTGGTCCCCCTACAATCTGCAGGCCAGGAGCTCTGAACCATCCACATGGCAGCAGCTGCATTGCCACAGTACCTCAGCTGCTTCTCGGGCCTAAAGGCCTCACCACACTCCCAAACTCCCGATTTACAAAGTCCAAACTACACTGGCTTCTCACTTTTTCCTTACATCTATGGGTTGATACTTCTGGAAACTTCCACAACTGCTGGTGATCTGAAGTCCCTCTAGCCAGTGGCTGATTGTTGCCACCCTGAGGCTAAAACCTCTGGCTGGGGTGGGGCTGGTCTCAGCTCCCAACATGCTGCACTAGTTGCTTCCTGCTAGCCTGCCGGGCTGTCCTCAGTGGGAGGTTAGCTTCTCTGTGTCATTTTGTGAGTTATGTAGCTTCAAAGTTTGTTCAGAGTTGCCTTTTACATGACCCAGAGGAGGTGGGAGTGCAAGCCCCCATGGAAGTCCTGTTTCTAATATGTAATCTTGACTCTGCCCCCCCTCTACATTTCTGAATTCACCATTTTTATTCTTTTTAATTCCAAAAACAGTCTTAAATCTATAGACAACAGAAAAAGTTTACACCCTATAGTCATATATCATAGACATTAAGTAAGCAAAAACTAATAATAATTATAGATACATTTTACTATTTTTTACTTGACAGCACTTTAATACAACTTTAAAATCTGCAAACTGCAAACAAATGAATGTGCTTTTTTTTTTTTTAGTAAATCAGTTTTACAGTTATTTTGCCATACTCAGAACCAAAAACTTATGCAGTACAGTCAAGCAAATCCCTAGGGTCATGTTTAAACATAAGTGCACAAAAGTACTATTTTTCTCCCATTCAGTATGTGAAAGAAAAGAAAGGAAAGTGCAGGCAGTAGAAAGAGGAATTCTCATAAGACAACTGCATCATGGGAAATAGCTTCCCATTCAAGAAAGCAGATATATATTTTGATAAAACACTACTGAAAATAGGTCTTTTTTAAAAGAAGAATTAAACCATTCTCTGCTTCCAAGGCCTTACTTGACAAGCCTATTAACGAACCCCATTCATTGTATATATTTGCTTTCCTTACAGTATTGAAATGATGTTCAGCCATTTATTGCTTTTTAAGAAAAAAATATTTTTTCACTCCACAATGATCTGTGTCATGTAATATACTTTTATGATTACTTTCCTTTCAGAACTTAAATTCATCAACTAGGTATTATAATAGAAGACCCTTTTTGCTAGCCATCTTTGATGGGTCTAAAGACCAATGCATAAATAAAGCAAATAGCAAAATTCAATCTCTTTGAATATTTATAATTAATCCTGACATTAATATGTCTCCTATCTATATTATTATGGGGGAATTTAGCTTTGTCCTACAGATGAACCCTTTGTCAGGGTATCCATTGCATACTGACCAGAATTCTGAAATATGCTCTACTTAAGACCAGCTTTGATGTATGCCCTGCAAAGCTAGAACTGTCACAATATTTTTATTATCAGTATTATATTTTACATAGCATTACTCACATAGAGTCATTACCATCCTTTCTTCACAATCCCAGTTTTTTCCAGATTATTCCTCAGTGTAGTATAAGTACTATTTTTTCCTGTGTATATTCGGGTTTGCTTCTTCAGTTCTAAACACAGGATATTGGAGGACCATTAAAATACACCTACTATATATGCTGGGTTTAATAATATAGGGAGAGCAAGGGGGGGCAGGGCCAAGATGGTGGAGTAGAAACAGCACTTCCAAGGTGCTCTGCCCCACACTACCTCCAAACAATGTGAAAGGGGAATCTGAACAACTTCTGGAGCCCCAGCACCCACAGAATGACACAGAGAAGCTAACCTCCTGCTGAGGACAGCCCAGCAGCCCTGCAGGAAGGACCAGAGCAGTGCTCTGAGAGAGGGTAGCACTGTGCACTGGGAACCTACAGCTCAGCACTCTGGGAACTGAGCCCAGGCCTGCATGAGCCAAGGTTTTAGCCCCAGGGCAGCTGGGCCAGCAGCCGGCTAGAGGGACCCCAGAACACCAGCCTCTGTGGCGATTCCAGAACTATCAGCACAGATATGCTAGGACAAAGTGAGAGGTTAGTGTCCTATGGACTTTGGGACCAGTATTTGAGGAACCATTGGCTTCCTCCCCTGGGGGCAAAAAGCTGCTGAGGAAAGAGGGCACAGAGGCCATTTTGCAGCATCAGAGGCAGCTCCAGCTCCTGGTTTGTGAACTGTAGAGAGCTCCAGCAATCAGTCTGGGAGTTAATTGCTCTTGCTTTAACCTGCTTGGATCTGGATTGTGGTCTGGGGTGGAGGTTTGGGGTGGGTATCCAGCTTGCCAGAGTGGGTGGAGGCTTTACAGAGCCCACCCAGCCTGCGGAAGTTGTGAATACCCCATGTTTGGGACAGAAGCTCTCCTGTCTGGTGGCAGAGTCCTACTGTGGCAACAAGCCCAAAAATCAAGTAATTAAGTGGCAATATGCCCAGGCAAAAGAAACAAAATAAACAGAAAAATGCAACTTTAGACTCCTATTTTGGGGGCAAAGAGGATCAAAACATGGAACAGGAAGAGAACTGTGAGGTCAGAACTCCTGCACCAAAAGCCCCAAATGAAAATAAAAGCTGGCTACAGGCCATAGAGGACCTGAAGAAGCTGATAAAGAGAAGTGGGGGAAAATTGGGAAGATAAATGAGAAAGATGCAAGAAAAGTATGAAATGACAGTCAACAGCCTGACTGAGGAAAATAACACCTTAAAAAATAGACTAACTCAAATGGCAAAAGATGCCCAGAAAGGCAATGAAGAGAAGAATGCCTTAAAAAGCCGAATTTGCCAGATGGAAAAAGAATCTCAAAAGCTCACTGAGAAGAATTGTTCCTTCAGACTGGAGCAAATGGAAGCTAGTGACTTTATAAGAAATCAAGATGCTGTTAAACAGATCCAAACAAATGAAAGAATAGAAGGCAATGTGGGGTATCTCATGGGAGGGGCCACTGGCCTGGAGGGTAGATCCAGGAGAGATAATTTAAAAATTATTGGACTACCTGAAAGTCATGATCAAAGAAAGAACCTAGAAATCATCCTTCAAGAAATTCTCAGGGAAAATTGCCTTGATGTTTTGGACCCAGAGAAGGAAATGGAGGTTGAGAGAGTCCACTGATCACCTCCTGAAGGGGATCCCAAGGAGAAAACTCCCAGGAATATTATAGCCAGGTTCCAGAACTCCCAGATCAAGGAGAAAATAATACAAGCAGCCAGGAAGAAACAATTCCAATATTGTGGAGGCACAATCAGAGTGGCCCAGGACCTGGCGGCTTCTGCACTGGGGGATCGAGGGGCATGGAATGTGATATTACGGAGGGCAGGGGAGCTGGGATTGAGGCCAGGGGTCGCCTGCCCAGCAGAACTGAGTATCTTGTTTCAGGGGAGAATGTGGTCATTCAGTGGAATGGAGGACTTTCAAGCATTCTTGAGGAAAGAACCAGAGTTGAATAGAAGATTTGGCATTGAGACGCAGGAAGTGGGAGATGCTTGAGGGGGTAATCAGGGAAAAGAAATCAAAAGGAACTTATCAAAGTTGAACTATTAACATTCCTACATGGAGAAACAATAACTGTGTTTGATGAAACCTTTCTCATTATGAAAATAATTGAAGAAGGGCATGTAGACATATGAATACACATGTAAATGTGTGTATATATGTTTACAGGTACACATGGATAGAGGGCACAGGTTGAATTTGGTGGGAAGGGGTGATACTTAAGGGGTGAAGTTAAGTATCACCCCTTAAGAGAAAGGAAAGTGACAAGAGGAGATGGGGAGAGACAGGGTAGGGTAAACTATCTCATGTAGAAGATGATAGGGGAAGTAGTTGCAGGGGAGGGGAAGAACAGAAAGGCAAAAAGGCAAAACCATATTCTCATTGAATTTGGCTCAGGGAGAGAATCCCATACATACTAAATGGGATGTCTCACCCTGCAGGAGAGTAGGGGGAAGGGAGATGAGAGGGGGGATGATGGAGGGGAGGGCATTCTAGGGGAGGGGAGGTTGGAAGTACCCACTTTCGAGGAGGGACAGGATTAAAGTAGGGAATGGAACAGGTGGGGGGGTGGGATGGATGAGTGGGGAACATAAGCAGTCTTTTACGATATATCTACTGTGGTAATGTTTTGCATAGCTATACATGTACAATACATACTGAATTACTTATCTTCCCAGAGGGAGTGGGTGACAAGGGAGGAAGGGAATGGATCTGAAATTCGAAGTCTTAAAATTAAATGTTTCAAATGTATATAAATACTATTATTAATACTATTCTGCATGTAATTGGGAGCCAAAATGTTCAGGCACTGGGGCACAGAGATTCACCTTGACCTAATGGCAAAGCCAAAGGGGGTATAGGAGAAGATATGGGAGAGAGTAGATTGAATGAGGGGATATCTAGTGTGACTGCTATTCTGGGGTGGTGGGTAGGGGAAAAATGGGGAAAAAATTGTAACTCAAAATCTGGTGGAAATGAATGATGTAAACCAGAAGTTAATAAAGCATTTGTTGAACAGAAAAAATAATAATAATATTGGGATATTTTTATTCATTTTGGGGGGTTTTTGTTTTATTATTTTTTTCCACTGAGGGCTTCTATCTTTGGAATATATATTTTTTCTCTCCTCGATATTACAGTACTGAACTTTGCTCTTCTAAGATAGAGTATATATACATTTACCAAAAGGAATATTTAGTAAGTTTGCAATCTATGTTCCCCAAGAAAATGGCACCAGTTCATAGAATCACAGAATTATAGTCAGAAAGGACATCAGTAATCATCTATTAGTATCAATAACTGAAAAAGAAGTTTCCTTACAATGTATCCAATGAGTGGCAACTGAGATTTTCTTTTCTGAATACTCTCAATAAGAGAGATCTCACTATAACCCTTTATTACTTTATTTATTTATTTATTACTTTATTACTTTAGAAGAGCCCTATGATTGAGGTTTATTAGCCCTTTTGTGTATCACAGATCCCTTTGGAAATCTTTTGAAAACTATGAAAAACCTCCTCAGAATAATTTTTAACTGTCTAAAATAAAATATATTGGATTACAAAGCAGACAAATTACATTTCATTATGGTTACCAAATTATTAAAAAATTATAAACTCTTGGTAAAACACCCCTACCATAAATGTTAGGATTTTTTCTGGTTTATAATAACCAATTTTTTCTCTTTGCAATTTATACTCATTGATCCTACTTTTGACCTCTGGAATCAAATTGAAATCTGAAGAGTCATTTCGGGAGACATAATAATATAACGACAACAGCTGTCCTATTAACCCTAGGTATTCTCTTCAGATTAAACATCCCCTAGTTACTTCAAATAATCCTCATATGGTTTAAATTAAAGGGACTACACTTGCCTTGCTCTGGGCATTCTCTAGCTTATCAATGTCTATCTAAAAATACAACCTTCAGAAAAGAACATTCTACTTCAACTACAAAATACTTCAATCTATCACTCAGTCATTAAAATAGTGAGACTGAAATGATTCACACACACAGCCAAAAGGTTTGTGCTTGTTTACAGTTAAGTGCAGATACTCTGTAATCATGGGGTCCTATTGCCTTTGGGAGAAGCTTCAAAAAATACAATGAAAATGTCAAAAAAAAAAATAGTTCTATCCTCACACACTGTTTCTCAAGGGACCAAAAGGAAACATTTGCAGCCATGCCAAACAAGAGTGTATATGCTGCTGGGGAAATGCACACAGATGCCAAATGGGTGCATTAACGCTCCCCCCTTGGCATAACTAATATAGACACGCCCTTAGGGAGTCTTATAAGACCCATCTGCTCAGTCAAGCATTTGTTTAATTGTGTCAAATGCCTGGCAAGTGAAGCCACAGTTAATAGCTACTAGATATGTAAATAGTATTTGTATTATTGTACATAGGCCCAGGGGCTTTGCAACAAGCACATTAAATAGTTTAAAATAATTTTCCAGTAGAGATGGGGATGACAGTTTCCCTCTCAGCAATAGTGTCCACAAAGTGCCCCAATATATTTCTTATAATCACCACTGCTTCACCTTCACTTCATTACTTAGAAATATTAGCTATTGTACCATTTGAGATATATTGTTGCCACAATACCACAGAGAACTTGGGAATAGAAAATGCAAACCTTCCCTAAGACAAGGATTAATGTGACCACTGTGGGGCCCTCAGGTTATGTTCTCTGAGGTGTCAGACTACTTACTTGTAAGCTACCTATGTTTTCTTTTAACTGGCTAGTGTGGTAAATTTAGCTCTTAATACCTGTTTTCCCTTCTATGATGCAAAACTCTTCTCAATGACATATGTGACAAATAGAAGAGAAGATAATTGCCAAAATGTTTTGGTGAAGGTCATTTTGGCAGTTTGGAAATAGCAGTAGCCCATTTAGGTTTCTAGTTAGGAAATCACTATAGCATGAGTCAGAGGGAGGAAGAGAGAGGTTCTTTGGAATTGATCAAGTAAATCGATTCAATTAAATAGGTATTTATTATTACATATTTTAGTCATGTATACATGCATGTATATGCATATGTATATATGTATGTGTATATATGCATATACAAGCATATGTATATATGGGTATATATGTATGTATGCATATATATATTTAGCCAGATCTATGACTACATAAAATTTTGGAGCTCCTAAATAGGAAACTACCTCTACTAAGAGGGGATTAGCAATGAATTATATTGATTTTGTATAATGCTATATAGCAAGTGTCAGAGGCATTACCTGATGCTAGGGTTCCTTTAACTTGAGGGCAGGTCTCTCTATCCACACTGGACCTCTTCATTACTATTTTTATTATTATCAAATTAAATTACTTCTAGGAAATGCTTTGCAAATCTTTTCTGAGGAGACTGCTTTGGAATCACAGTGAATATAGTGATAAAAAATGCATTATCCCCTTCCCCCCCCACACACACATATAGACTAACATCTCCCCTTTGAGGGTTTCAGATTATGTTCTAGGTGGCAATTATCCATCATTATCATAATCATTCATATTATTATTATTATCTTTTTTTAAAGGAGCTCAAATAGGAATGGTATTGGGACAAGTTTCTATCCCATTTCCACACTATCATATAAAATACACTTTGCTCTATTGCACAACTGAAACAAATAACTTTTATGTCTGAATAAAAGTATTAAAATATAAGCTCAGAATGAATAATAAGGGCTTTATCAAATGAGATAACAATCATTATTTACTTAGAACATTGCTTGGCACATAATAAATGCTTAATATATGTTTGTTTGTTCCTTAAGATGGGGTCCATAAAATATGGTTAAAAAAACCTTTCAATACAAATGGTTCCCTTGGTAGTCCTATTTATTTTATTTTATGCATTTTGAAACATAATTCTTAAGCAGGTTGCATAGGCTTCACCAGAGTGCTAGAAGGGCCTATGATACACAAGAAAATATTAAGAAATTGTGTTCTTGGGGCGACTAGGTGGCGCAGTGAGTAAGAGCGCTGGCCTCAGAGTTGGGAAGACCCGAGATCGAATCTGGCCTCAGAAAATCAGTACCCCCACACAAATAATGACTAGCCATGTAACCTTGAGCAAGTTACTTAACCCCAATTGCTTTAAAAAAACAAATAAAATAAATAAATTGTGTTCTTTACGTCCACTGAAAGCATCTTTGGGACAAAACCAGTAGCAGACACAATGATGTATCCCTCATTGTTGTCCCACAAAGTTTTAATATTTTCTGCCAAGTCTTCATTTTCTTTCACAATAGTTCAATTTCATGTAGCTTAGAGATGATGAGTATTTGATGCGGTAACTGTATTAAAATATTGTCTTTCCATTTTATAAGTCAGAATTATGTCTGAGCAACAATTTTATAATAATGGTCTATTTCCAATATAGTTTATTTAAGTCCCATATATGTAGTATAGGGATTCATTATCACTCCATGAAAAGTAAAAAGCCAATTATTCTAACTACTAGGTCATATCTTGTAGAGTATTTAGAAGATGCAATTTGTTCTTTGACCAAAATGATATTTTCCATATTTTGTTTCCTTATTAATATGTATTATTAATAATAACAATATTTTACATGCAAGTTACTGTGCTATATTTTAGGGATAGAAAGAGAAAATGAAACAGTGTTTATCCTACAGGAGTTTGCACTTTATTGGGCACATGTGTCTCTCAGTTTAGGAGCTGATGTAATACATTATGTCTATGCACTTTATAAAAAGAATAGAATTGTATATCATGTGAGAAAATTACTTGAAGCAACCAATGATTTGATAGTTTTATTTTAAGAACAACTATCATTATACATGTCTTTCTGATGATCTTAGGCTGATTCAGAATGTCTTATTTTGACCATACAAAACTGAATTGAGAAAATTTTCCATCTCTATTCTTTATCAACTGAGTGCTAGATTTCATGTAATTAATACACATGGTAGATGTTCTCTTTTTTGAATTTTAATTTTTGATGGCTATTACTGAAAGGAAACAGGTTGTGTAGGCATGGAAACAAACAGCTTTTGAAGACCATACTTTAATAACTTTTATAGATAATGGAACAGTTATTGGTGTGGGATAGCCAAGAGTACAATGAAACAGGATTAGTTGTGCACAAAAGCACAAAGGAAAGTACAGTTAAAAAAGAAAAATGATGCCAGTAAGTAATGAATTATTGTTCTGAAATAGCCTAATGAATTATCAGAAAATATCTTGCAAGGGTTTTAGAAGTATCAGTTTTTCAATAATGCATCACATAATGGAATGCATCACACTGTGCTGTAAAAAGAAAGAAAAAAAGATTATGACATATAGTGAAGCATGATACAGAGTAAACAATTGTGCACATTTCACATGGCGCATGCCAGAGATTCTGAAAGCTAATCTACAGCAATATGTAAACCAAAATTACCAGAAAAGCAGTCTGGTTTTTGAAGAGGCAGAGGAACGAGAGACCAAATTGCCACCATTCACTGGATTATGGAGAAAGCAATGGAATTTCAGAAAGTAAGAAAGAAAAAAAAATATTCCTACATCAATGACTACACTAAAATATTTGACTCTGGGGATCACAACACATGTGGCACATCCTCAGAGAGATGGAAGTCCACCTTATTTTTCTCCTGAGAAACTGCATATGGGTCGAAAAGTAATACTTATAACTGAACATGGAACAACTGATTGGTTTAAGATTGGATAAGGAGTATAATGTCATCTTATTTATTTAACTTATATGAAGAGTACATTATATGAAATGCCAGGCTGTATGAATCAAAAGCCAGAATTAAGGTTGCTGAGAGAAATAACAAAAATCTCAGATATGCAAATAACACCACTCTTATAGGAGAAAGTGAAGAAGAATTAAGAAGTCTCTCTTTTTTAGAGCAATTGGGGTTAAGTAACTTGCTCAAGGTCACACAGCTAGTATTTGTGTATGTGTGTGTGTGTGTGTGTGTGTGTGTGTGTGTGTGTGTGTGTGTATGTGAAGTGTCTGAGGCCAGATTTGTACTCAAGTACTCCTGACTCCAGGGCCGGTGCTCTATCCACTGTGCCACCTAGCCACCCCAAGAATTCTCTTGATGTGGGTGAAAAGCAGGAGTTTAAAAGTTGGCTTGAAGCTTAACATAAAAAAAAAATAACAACTAAAATCTTGGTAGCTGGTCCCATCACTTCCTGGCAAATGTAGAAGAAATGGAAGCAGAATCAGATTTTATATTATTGGCCTCAAAGATTAAAGAGTGACTGCAACCATGAAATTAAAAGACATTTATTTGCTCCTTGGAAGGAAAGTGATGACAAATTTAGACAGAATACCAAAAAGCAGAGATAACACTTTTCTGATAAAAGTCCACATACTACAAGGTTGGTGTTGTTTTACAATAGCAATGTATAGTTATGAGAGTTGGATAAAAGAAAGCTGAGCACTCTAGAATTGACACTTTTGAACTGTGGTGCTGGAGAAGACTTTTGAGAATCCTCTGGACAACAAATAGATCAAATCAGTCATTACTTAAGAAATCAATTTGGGGCGGCTAGGTGGCGCAGTGAATAGAGCGCCGGCCCTGGAATCAGAAGGACCTGAGTTCGGAGCCGGCCTCCGACACTTAATCCATACAAACAAAAACCTAGCCATGTAACCTTGGCCAAGTTACATAACCCCAATTGCCCTAAAGGGGCAGCTAGGTGGCGCAGTGAGTAAGAGCGCCGCCTCGGAGTTGGGATGACCCGAGATCAGATCTGGCCTCAGAAAATGAGCACCCACGCATAAATAATGACTAGCCATATAACCTTGAGCAAGTTACTTAACCCCAATTGCTTTAAAAAAAAAAAAAGAAATCAATTTAAACTATTCACTGGAAGGTCAAATATTGAAGCTGAAGTTTAAATACTTTGGCCACAAGGACTCATTGGAAAATGTTGGGAAATACTGAAGGCAAAAGGAAGAGGGGATGGCAGAGCATAATGACACGGAAACAATGAACAAACTTAGATTTCAAGAAAGAGTGGAGGATAGAAGGGCCTGACATGTTATGGTCCATGGACTCATGAAGAGTGAGACATGACAGAATGATTAAACAAACAAAAAAAAAAAGCAGAACCAAGAAAAGAATATATATAAGGATTACAAAACTGTAGAGGGCAGCACCAACTACCTCATAACAATACAAAATGAATATCGCATAATTACAAAGAACAAGCATGGTTCCAAAGAAGAGATATTAAAAAATACATCTCCCCATAACTTTGTAGAATTGGGATATACAAGAATGTGTAATATTGCATATATTGTCATATATTTGATGTATTAACTAGTTTTGTTGACTCTCTTTTATTTTAAAAAAAATTATTTATATGTGATAACTTTCTGAGAACATGGAGGGGGAAAAGAAGGTGGTAGCTAGTAAAAGAACAAGAAGCCAAATGTTTATATGAAACCAAGAATATGGAAAAGGGAATGTAGAAAATTACAAAGAAAATGTAAAAAAGATGAGTTCAAACCTTTGTTTCATAACAAATAAAAGATATTCCCTCCTGTTTTCGTATTGGTCTTACACCATAGCCCTGACCTCTGAGAGGGATGATAGAGTAAATAGCCAACAAATCAATTAATCTATTAGCAGCTATTTATAATCCTTTATTCCTTGCTGTTGTATATGTTGTCAATAAAAACTCAGAAGCAATGATTCCAAGAAATTAATAACCAATTTATTAAGTAGGCTAGCTAACAATCTACAAATGGATGGTAAGTGGTTTCTCTCTATAACAAAAGACACAGAGGGCAGAGCCAAGAATAGCATAGTAGAAGCAGAAAATTCCATGAGCTCCCTGCCACAACCACCTCCAATATCTGTAAAATATGACTCTAACCAAATTTTGGAGCTACAGAACTCACAAAATGGCAGAAGAAAACAAATCCCCCACTGAAGGCAGCCTGGCAGGCCAACAGGAAGGGTCTATTGCAGTGCTCTGGGAGCCCAGGGCAGTCCTGGCTAGCCACATGGTTCTGTCTCCAGGGTGGCCCTGACCAGCAACAGGAAGAGCAGACGTCAGGAGAGTGAATCACCAGAAGCTGTGGTAGTTTCCAGACTTCTCAACCCAAAAATGCCAAAGAGAAAGTAAAAGGTCACTGGTGAACTCTGTTGGAACCAGGTGACCTAAGAGCACTGTCCAGCCCTTGCCCCTGTGGGCAAGAGGTGGCAGAGGATTGCCTGCTGAAGCCACCACATGGCTGCGTTCAGAGCTCCTGGCCTGTAGATAGGAGGGGGACCAAGTGACCATTCAGAGGGTAATTGCTCTTGCTTTATCCTGATTAGATCTTGGTTACTGTCCTGGAGTGAGAAACAACAGTGCCAGTGTGGTGCCTGTAGAGAGGGCACCTTCCACAAAACTCTGACAACATTTCCAAAAACCCCAGCAATTTGGGACAAAGCTCTCTCCATTCTGGAAGCAGAGTTCCACCATGGTAAAAAGCTCAAAAATCAAGTAATTGAGTGGCAACATGAGCAAGCAGAGGAAGAGCTATCAGACCATAGAATCCTTTTTTCAGGACAAAAAGTATCAAATCATGGAATGGGAGGAAACACAACGAAGTCAGAACTCCTGCATCAAAAGCTTCCAAGCATAATATGATTTTGTTACAGGCCAAGGAGGAGCTCAAGAAGGATTCTGAAAATAAAGTAAAAGAAGTGGAGGACAAATTGGGAAGAGAAATGAGAATGATGCAAGAAAATGGTGAAAAGTGAGTCAACAGTGCGCTAAAGGAAACCCAAAAAAATACTGAAGAAAAAAAACATCTTAAAAATAGATTAACTCAAATATCAAAAGAGGCCCAAAAACCCAATGAGGAGGAGAATGCCTTGAAAAGTCAAATTTGCAAGATGGAAAAGGAATTTCAAAAGCTCACTGAAAAGAATCATTTCTTCAAAATTAGATTGGAGCAAAGGAAAGCTAATGACTTTATAAGAAATTAAGATACTCTAAAATGGATCCAAACAAATGAAAAAAATAGAAGGCAATGTGAAATATATCATTGGAAAAACCACTGACCTGGAAAATAGTTCCAGGAGAGATAATTTAAAAATTATTGGACTGCCTAAAAGCTATAATAAATAGCCTAGAAATCATCCTTCAAGAAATCCTCAAGGAAAATTATCCTGATATTCTAAAACCAGAGGGCACAATTGAAATTGAAAGAATTTACCTATTGCCTCTTCAAAAAGATCCCAAAAAGAAAACTCCTAGAAATATTATAGCCAGGTTCTGGAATTCCCAGGTCAAGGAGTAAATATTACAAGCAGCAGGAAGAAACAATTTGAATACTGTGGAAACACAATCAGGATAACACAAGATGTAGCAGCTGCTATATTAAGGGACTGAAGGGCTTGGAATATGATATTCCAGAGGTCAAAGGAGCTAGGATTAAAACCAAGAATCACCTACCCAACAAAACTGAGTATAATGTTTCAGAGGGAAATATGGTCATTCAATGGAATAGAGGACTTTCAAGCATTCTTGATGGAAAAGCCAGAGCTAACAGAAAATTTGACTTTCAAATACAAGAAGCAAGAGAAGCTTGAGAAGGTAAACAGGGAAAATAAATTATAAGAAACTTATTGAATTTGAAGTATTTACATTCCTACATGGAAAAATGACAATTGTAACTCATAAAAGTTTTCTCAGCATGAGGATAGCTGAAGGGAATATATGTGTGTGTTTGTGTATGTGTATAGAATATATGTGTGTGTATACATATATATATATATATGTATATATATATATATATATACATATATATGAGTGTGGACATTTGTATGTTCATGTATACATAGACAGAGGGCACAGGATGAGTTGAATATGAAGTGATGATATCTAAAAGAATAAATTAAGAGGTGAGAGAGGAATTTATTGGGAGAAGAAGAAAGGGAGTGGTAGATTAGCATAAGTCATCTCATATAAAAGGGGTAAGAGCACTGTCTTGGAGGGGAAGAACAAGAAGTCAAAAGGGAATGGGTCAACCTTACTCTCATTGAATTTGGCTTACAGACAATAAAATACACACTCAATTGAGTATCTTACCCTACAGGAAAGTAGAGGGGAAGGAGATAAGAGTGTGGATGATAAAAGGGAGGACAGAATAGGGGGGAAGGTAGTTAGAAGCACACACTTTTGAAAAGGGATAGAGTCAAAGTAGAAAATAGAATTTCTCGGGGTGGGATAGGATGGAGGGAAATATAGTTAGTCTTTCACAATATACCTACTATGGTTACATTTTGTGTAACTACACATGTACAACCTATATTGAATCACTTATCTTCCCAATAGGTGTAGGTGATGAGGGAAGAAGGGAAAGAATCTTGAAATCAAAATTTTAAAAACAAATGTTAAAAAAAAAAAAATTTAGCGGTGGCTAGGTGGCACAGTGAATAGAGCTCCAGACATGGAGTCAGGAGGACCTGAGTTCAAATCCAGCCTCAGACACTTAACACAAAACTAGCCCTGTGACCTTGGGCAAGTCAACCCCAATTGCCTTATCTTCCCCCCTCAAAAATTTTTTTTCTATGTGCAACTGGGTATAGAAATCTATCTTGCCCTACTAGAAAGTCAGAGGAGGTATGAGGGAGGTTGTAGAGAGAACAGATTGGGGGAAGGGGTATTTAGTAGGGTCACTATTTTGGGGTGGGGTTAGGGGAAAGATGGGGAGAAAATTTGTAGCTCAAAATCTTGTGGAAATGAATGTTGAAAACTAAATATAAAAAATTAATTAAAAAACCCACTGGGGTGTGCTGAAAGGTTGAGAACTTTTATTTAAGTTCACAAAGCCATTATATGTCAGAAAACAGACTTGAACCCAGGTTTTGCTGGTTAAAGCTAGCTCTCTACCCCCATTATACTGCCCTTTTAGCATTAGAATTCCCAGAATTGACATTTTTACCTAGATGGTTGCTGTCTAAGCTAGAAAGTTAGTAGGCTTATATCTACATACTGTTGATGTTTTATTTTTTTCCCTTTTATCATGGTGGTATGCAGAAATCTGCACGTATTCTTCACTGTCTAATTTATCTCAGTGTTTGCAAGGAGGAAATGGGTAGGTTTGTGTGTTGGTTTTAAGTGGAACACTGAGTAGAGTGGGGCTCAGTACAGTTCTTGAGGCAACATGATGTAGTGGGAAAATGACAGATCTGGGGTTAGAAGACTTAGGTCAATATCTAGGTTCTTTATTTACTACTGACTGACCTTAAACTCTCTGAATCTCAATTCCCTAACCTGTTAAATACAAATAATAATGCTTATACCACCTAGTGCTCAGGGATTTGTGGATAAACCATTTGTAAACCTTAAGACAATGTGTAAATTTGAAGTGCTACTATTACTATCTTTTTCTTTTCATTTTGTTCAATATAATTTAGATAGAAACTATTGACAGACAACTCACTATCTTGCTAGCATGTGTTTTTTTTTTTTTAAGCAATTGGGGTTAAGGAACTTGCTCAAGGTTACACGGCTAGTCATTATTTATGTGTGGGTGCTCATTTTCTGAGGCTGGATTTGATCTCGGGTCATCCCAACTCCGAGGCCGGAGCTCTTACTCACTGCGCCGCCTAGCCGCCCCTTTTAGGGCAGTTGGGGTTAAGTAACTTGCCCAAGGTCACACGGCTAGGTTTTTGTTTGTGTGGGTTAAGTGTCTGAGGCCGGGTCCGAACTCAGGTCCTTCTGACTCCAGGGCCAGCACTCTACTCACTGCGCCACCTAGCCACCCCTTAGCATGGTTTTTTTGGGGGTTTTTTTTTTTTTTAAACATTTAATGTTCTAGAGTCTATTTTGCCCAGGGGTAGTAATAATGATGGTTATTTTTATTATGATTACGATGTTGCTTGTAATAATAATTACCATCAATGAAATGAATGTTTAATGTAAAGGAGTGGGTGAAAGTTGGTGGCTATCAAATGGACAAAGGAAATAGTAGACTAAATTATCAATAAAGTCTCTTCCAGTTCCCAATAAATAATAAAATAAAATAACAAAAGACACCATGGACGACTCTGAAACACCTTAAGTCAGATGTATACTTTCTGACAGGAAAGTCTCCTGATCAACTAAACTCAACCCTAATTGGTGGAAATTTGCTGAGAAGGTACACTAAAAGTCTTTAGCTTTTCCTGCTGAGAAAATGGCTTGATGATAAGGCTTAGCAGCCTCAAGGCATGTGGGCTGGAAAAACCATTTTCATCTGGACCACTAGTTTTTTCCTTCATCAGTAGGGTCACCGTAAATTCTAACGAAGATCAAAGACAAAAAGTGAGGGGCCCTACTCCATTAAGAAGCCTTAGGGATAGAGGATTCCCTTACTGTTACACCCTTTTAAAACTGCCTAAACTTTTCAGGAGTTGGATCTTAACAGAAATAAGGGGAAAATGACAGATCACAAACTAATTATTAGCTATTAATTTAGTAGTATAATATTAATTTATCTTGTACAATAATAACTTATTTGTTAGCAGATTGGATTATTCATAGGGCTTTTTGTTTGTTTGTTTTCCAGTTTTAACTCTTATTTTATTTTTTATAATTAGTTTACCTTTAGCTTACAGGATTCATTTCCACAATCTCTTGAGTTTCAAATTTCCCCCCCCTTGATTTTGGTATACAGTGTTAGATAATGGTTTATGCCCAATTTCTGCCATACTATATTGCTGTTTTCCCAAAGGTTTTTGTCAAATAGGGAATTCTTATACCAGAAGCTGGAGTCTTTGAGTTTATCAAACAGAAGATTACTATAGTCATTGAATGCTGAGTCTCATGTACCCAATATATTCCATTGATCCACTACTCTATTCTTCAGCCAGTACCAATGACTGCTGCTTTATAATACAGATTAAAATCTGGTATGGCTAGGCCACCATCCCTAGCATTTCTTTTCATTTATTCCCCTGACATTCTGGACCTTTGGTTCTTCCAAATGAATTTTGTTATTATTTTTTATACCTCTATAAAGTATTTTTTGGTAGATTGGTTGTTATGGCACTAAATATGTAATTTAATTAAGGTAAAATTGCCATTTTTATTCTATTAGCTTGACTCATCCATGAGCAACTAATGTTTTGTTTTTTTTTTTCCAATTAGGTAGATCTGATTTTATTTGTGTGAAAAGTGTTTTGTAGTTATGTTTGTATAGGTCCTGGGTTTGTTTTGGCAGATAGATTCCCAAATATTTTTAATGTCTATGGTAATTTTAAATGGGATTTCTCTTTTTATCCCTTGCTGTTGGATTTCATTAGAAATATATAGGAATGCTGATGATTTATGTAGGTTTATTTTATATCCTGCAACTTTGCCAAATTTATTTATTATCTCAAGCAGTTTGTTTTTTACTTGATTCTCTAGGATTATCTAAGTATATCATCATATCATTTACAAAGAATGAAAGATTAGTCTCTTCTCTGCCTAATTAGATTCCTTTGATTTCTTTTTTTTCTCATTGCTACTGCTAACATTTCTAGTACCAACTTGAATAAGAGGGGTGATAGCAAACATCCTTGTTTAACCTCTGATCTTATTGGAAATGCTTCTAGTTTAACCCCATTACATATAATACTTGCTGATGGTTTTAGATAGATGCTACTTATTATTTTAAGGAAAACTCCATTTATTCCTATACTTTCTAGTGTTTTTAATAGGAATGGGTGTTGTATTTTTCAAAAGCCTTTTCTACATTTATTGAGATAATCAATAAATTGAGATAATTTTGCTAGTTTTGTTGTTGGCATGATTGATTATACTGATAGTTTTCCTAATGTTAAACCAGCCTTGTATTCCTGGAATAAATTCTACCTGATCAAAGTGTATTATTCTCATGATAACTTGCTATTATCTTTTTTGCTAACATTTCATTTAAAATTTTTGCATCTATATTCATGAGGGAAATTGGTCTATAATTTTCTTTCTCTGTTTTGTCTCTTCCTGATTTAGGTATCAGAACATAGATTTTTATTAAATAATTAGTTGGTTAGGAGAAAGTTTCTATAAATCAGCTCAAAGTTTTTTTTTAATATTTTGGATTCTTTGTAACAGTCAAAAAAGGGAAAATAAAATCAGGATATTTGAAAGTCAGAGCTCTTGAATTAAGAGTTGGGGGTATCTTAGGGGAATGGAGGAGGTAATTGCTGTAGCAAGGTTAAGCACTTAGTGACTAACTCTTAATAAATGCTTAATAACTGTTTCTCTTTCTCTCTCTCTCTCTCTCTCTCTCTCTCTCTCTCTCTCTCTCTCTTTCAACTTGGACCCATGAATGTTTGATAGTATTTATTACATGGCCACCCCAACCAGCAGGCCTCTGAGGGCCAAATTGGTGAGGGATCTCTTAGTAGGTAGTACATGTGTATTTCATAATTACTAGATGTTGAACTGGAAAGGACCTCAGTGATTAATTCATCTAGTTCTTTCATTTTCAAGGTAGAACTAGATTTAAAAAAAAAGAACCAAAATGGTTTGGTACTTGAACAAACAATAGCAGCAGTACATTGCAAAGTTAAGTCTTTTAACAACAAATCCAACACACTAATGTTGCCCAGAAATACTTTAACTGAATTTCCCCACTTTCCTTCCCATTTTAGTTGCTTCATATATTTTAAAAACCCAACAAAATATATATTATACTTATACCATTTATATTTTCTCTATAATGTTTAAAATATTAATATAATATTTTTTCTATTTTAATATATTATAAAATGACTATTTTTTAAAATAATATGATCCCTGGTCTTTATAAAGATCAATTTAGAATCATAGAATTTTGTAACTAAAAGGAAATTTAGAGATAATCTAGTCCAAGACCACTATTTTATAGATGAAGCAATAATTACTACTAATAATATATAATAAATAATATTTACATAGCACACATTATGTGCCAGGAACTATGCTAAATATTTACAAATATTACCTCATTTGATCCTCACAACAAGCCTAGGAGGTAGGTGTTATTATTCCCATTTGACAAATGAGGAAACTGAGGCAGAAATGTTTAGTGATTTTCCCAGGGTGACATAGCTAGTTAATGTCTAAGATTGGATTTCAATTTAGGATTCCTGACTCCAGGCCAGGTGTTTTATCCACTATGGCATTTAAATAGTTTAACTGTTTTATGCAAGGTCATATAGTTAATTAGTATAAGTCAAGAATAGAATATATGTCTCTTGACTTACAATCCACACTTTCCTGTGTGTCTTATTTGTTTTTCTAAGTTTTCAGAATAGTATTTAAATCAAATTCCTTCAAATTTTGCCATTTTAGGGGCGGAGCCAAGATGGCGGAGTAGAAACAGCTCATCCAAGCCACTCTGCCCCCAGATTCCCCCCAAACTATGTAAAAGGGGACTCTGAACAACTTCTGGAGCCCCAGCACCCACAGAACGACACAGAGAAGCTAACCTCCCACTGAGGACAGCTCAGCAGCCCTGCAGGAAGGACCAGCGCAGCAGTCTGGGAGCCGGCAGCAAGCAAAGCGCAGAGCACAGGAAGCAGAGCCCAGTGGAACCCAGGTCCACCTGAGCCGAGGTTTTAGCCCCAGGGCTGCAGGGCCAGCAGCCGGCTGGAGGAACCCCAGAACACCAGCAGCCGTGGCGACTCCAGAATTATCAACATAGACATGCCTAGGACAAAGTAAGAGGTTAGTGTCCTATGGACTCTGGGACCTGTATTTGGGGGAATGCTTTGGCTCCCTCCCCTGGGGGCTAGAAGCCACTGAGGAGACACTCCATTTGGTAGTTCTCAGAGGCAGCTCCGGCTCCCAGCCTGCAATTATTTGTAGGGAGATCCAGTGATCAGTCTTGGGGGGGGGGGGTAATCGCTCTTGCTTTAACCTCCCTGGATCTGGATTGTGATCTAGGGTGGAAGTCGTGGGTGGGTTTACAGTTTGCCAGAAATGGAAGTTGCCCCCCACACGTTCGGGACGAAAATTCCTCTATCTGGCCTTAAAGCCATAGTGTGGCAACAAGCCCAAAAGTCAAGTAACTAAGTGGCAACATGCCAAGGCAAAGGAAACAGAAAAATGCAACCCTAGACTCCTATTTTGGGGGCATAGAGCGGGAAAAGGACTGTGAGGTCAGAAGTCCTGTTCCAAAAGCCCCAGGGGAAAACATGAGCTGGTTGCAGGCCATAGAGGACCTTAAGAAGGACTTTAAAAATCAAATAAGAGAAGTGGAGGAAAAATTGGAAAGAGAAATGAGAAGGATGCAGGAAAAGTATGAAATGAGGGTCAACAGCATGACTGAGGAAAACAACACCTTAAAAAATAGACTAACTCAAATGGCAAAGGAGGCCCAAAAGGGCAATGAGGAGAAGAATGCCTTAAAAAGTCGAATTTGCCAGATGGAAAAAGAATCTCAAAAGTTCACTGAGGAGATTCATTCCTTCAGAGTTAGACTGGAGCAAATGGAAGCTAATGACTTTATGAGAAACCAAGATGCTGTTAAGCAGATCCAAACAAATGAAAGATTAGAAGGCAATGTGAAATATCTCATGGGAAAAACCACTGACCTGGGAAATAGATCCAGGAGAGACAATTTAAAAATTATTGGACTACCTGAAAGCCATGATCAAAGAAAGAACCTAGAAATCACCCTTCAAGAAATTCTCAAGGAAAACTGCCCTGATGTTTTAAATCCAGAGGGCAAAAATAGAGGTTGAAAAAATCCACCAATCACCTCCTGAAAAAGACCCCCAAAAGAAAACTCCCAGGAATAGTATAGCCAGGTTCCAGAATCCCCAGATCAAGGAGAAAATACTACAAGCAGCCAGGAAGAAACAATTTCAATATTGTGGAAACACAATCAGAATAGCACAGGACCTGGCAGCTTCTACACTGAGGGATAGAAGGGCATGGAATATGATATTCCAGAGGGCAAAAGAGATGGGAATGAACCCAGGGTCACCTACCCAGCAAAACTGAGTATTTTGTTTCAGGGGAAAATATGGTCATTCAGTGGAATAGAGGACTTTCAAGCATTCTTGAGGAAAAAACCATAATTGAATAGAAAATTTGACATCCAGACACAAGAAGGAAGAGATGCCTGAGAAGGTAATCAGGGAAAAGAAATCAAAAGGGACTTATCAAAGTTGAACTATTTACATTCCTATATGGAAAAGCAATAACTGTGACTGATGATATCTTTCTCACTATGAAAATAATGGAAGAAGGGTGTGTGATCATATGAATACATATGTGAATGTGTGTGTATATGGATAGAGGGCATAGGTTGAATTTGTTGGGAAGGGAGAATACTCAAGCGATGAAATTATGAGGTGAGAGATGAAAGTGGCCAGAGGAGATGGGGAAAGACAGGGTAGGGTAAACTATCTCATGTAGAAGAAGCAAGGGGAAGTGGTTGCAAGGGAGGGGGAGAATAGGAAGGGAAAAAAAAGGGCAAATCCACATTCTCATTGAATTTGGTTCAGGGAGAGAATGACATACATACTAAATGGGATATCTCAACCTGCAGCAGAACAGGGGGAAGGGGGATGAGAGGAGGGATGATTGATGGGGGGGGGCATCCTTGCGGGGAGGGGAGGTTAGAAGTACCCACTATAGAAGAGGGACAGGATCATGTAGGGAATGGACCAGGTGGGGGGTGGGATGAGTGGGAGGAAATTATAAGCAGCCTTGTACAATATATCTACTATGATAATGTTTTGCATAGCTAGACATGTACAACATATACTGAATTACTTATCTCCCCAGAGGGAATGGGTGACAAGGGAGGAAGGAAATGGATCTGAAATTCGAGGTCTTAAGATTAAATGTTTCAAATATATATAAATACTATTATTAATACTCTTTTGCTTATAATTGGGAGATAAGATGTGCAGGCATTGGGACACAAAGATTCACCTTCCTCTAATGGAAAAGTCAAAGGGGGTATGGGAGAAGGTATGGGAGAGAGCAGATTGGAGGAAGCGATATCTTGTGGGACTGCTATTCTGGGAGTTTGGGTAGGGGAATAACGGGGGGAAAATGATTGTAACTCAAAATCTGGCGGAAATGAATGATGTAAAATAGAAGTTAATAAAGCATTTGTTTAAAAAAAAAAGAAGACAGGAAAGTAAGGGTAAATATATAAAGAGCTAAATCTAAGCAAAGCATACACAACTAGAGCCCTGCAGTGGGAACTAAACTTAACTCGCCAAATAAAGCAGAACCAGTTGTTCATTTAAAAAAAAAAAGGGCTTTAAATAGGTTGCTGTATGATACAGTAGATGGAGTCCTGGACCTAGATCCAGGAAGATCTGAGTTCAGATGTGGCCACTTTGTTGTTTGACAACTATAAAATTATTTATTTGATGCAGTGTTTTGTTATTGCTGTTGTTTAGTCGTTTAGTTGTGCCCAATTCTTTGTGACCCCAAATAAAGAAATAAATTATTGCCAGTTAAAAAAACAAAACAAAACAAAACAAAATTTTGCCATTTTAAAAAGTATCTCTCAGTGAGAATAAAAATGGCTCCCCCACCCCCCCCCACTTACCTGACCCAGTATTTTTCCATCCCTTATAATTTGCTCTGTCTGTTCATCTGCTTATCAGACTAACTCTTAGAATATACACTGTGGGGAGTGTATTCACTGAGCCAAATAAAAACATGTTGTACAGTAAGCACAGAAAGGGTGGGAACATCAGCTTATTTAGACAATCAGGTTTCAAATGAAAGGCAGTATTTTTACTGCCATGACATACTTTTATGAACCTGATTTTATATCTTGCCCTCTTTACCTACTCTGTAGTTCTTGCATTCATCTGTCATAACTTAGCCCAACAGTCTTATTCTCTGCAGACTTCCTTAGTGAGTTAAGGCATGAAATGCAGCATTTTAACCTTGGAAGAAACAGTGACCCCTACATAGCCAGAAGACTGTGTAATGAGAATACTTTTCTTTCTTTATTCAGAACCCCATCTCAGTCAGGAAGAGGACATTATATAATCACAAAGACAGTGATTTTTTAAAAGTACGTTAACCATTTCTTTACCAATGCTTTCTAGAATTGTTCTGTTTCCTACAATTGGGTTATCCTGTTGAGTGAAATGCATCATAGAAATTATTCTTTAGACTAATATGCCGGAGTGCCAAGCACAGGGTTATGATCTTTAAAAATATTGATGACACTCTACCCCTGATAACTAGTTTGATGATTTCCACTATGTAACACTTGTATATTGTTTTTATAGAACTCTCACAAAAGACATATTAGAAAAGATCCATAAAAGCATCTTGTCCTTTTATGATAATTGGAAGATAGCTGTGTTCCCCAAAATGAATATTTAAGCTCCTTCTGTTTTAGTTTGGATTCTTGGTAACATCACTATGAGAAACAAAACCCAGTGGTAAGAAAATTCGAACAGACTCTTGAAAAAAAGTGCTAGAGTCCCTGAAGTGTGTGCAAAATTAGCATAGGTGCATATGGTCTCCATAGGCCATGCAATTAAATTATATAATTTTTAGAAGAAGAAAAATCAACTGAATGATTTATCTAAGGAAAAACAGGTAGTGTCAGAAGATAACTGTTGGTAGAGTCTTTTAATTGTAATTTAAATAATTAGTTCAAGAAACACTGAAATTTTCTGTGGAAATATAAATAGAACAGTCTTACCTACTTCATAGAATCATTCTATATTTATTGTCTTTGAATTTTCTACTTTATTTAGCATTTTTGACCACTACCTCTCTCTTTAATTGTTCTCTCCCTTGAATTGTTCTCTCTCTTGATGTCCATGAATGGCAATATAAATTATAAGTAGCAAATTGGGCATCAGGAACAAATAGCAAAAATATGACCTCATAGACATTGTAATTAAGATCAGTATGCTAAAATAATAAAAGTGAATAGAACAAATATAAGAGGAAAACCCAGAACTTTGACCCCTTGGTGGGAGTAAAGAAGCATGCAAGCATGCCCTCTGGTAATTTACTTTTTAACTTAGTTATTCATTCTAACTAGGTACTGAGTTCGATTACTTCCTTGATGTTTGAAAGAATGTAATTATTAAAAATATAAAAAAATTATAAAACTGGACAATTAACATAATTAAATAAAATATTTGCACACTCCAAATTTCTGTATCCTGTGACAAGGCCCAAGTAACTTATTTCAGTTACAACTAATTGTAACACTATCTTTTCTTAAGTAACCAATATTCCCTTGAGAAGTTCTAACACAACCTGGAAAAAGATTTGAAGAAATGGAGGGGAAGAAAAACCAATGTCCAGAGGTTGGAAGATGAAAGAATTCCACACAGAATAGGAAAGTTATAAAGACGACTGAATACTTGGAGAACAGGAACAAATGTGGAGCTCTTCCTAAAGAGAAGGATGCTCTGAATGGGATGCATCTGTTTAGATCCAAAGGAATAAAATTTCCTATATTTTTGGTCAAGGGAATAATCATCCAAGAATTGTCACAAGAAGAGAAGAGTGGAGATAATGAATAACTCCCTACTAAGGGGGTACTGGAGCAGCTATCTGTTGATCTACTAACAGTATCGAGAGTGCTGTTGCCTTCCAAGAATATATATCTGAGAAATAACAGAGGATTTGCCAAGATTCATCAAACAGAATAATACATATATTTCTGTTAATACAGATGAGTACAGAAAATATTACTAGAAGGGGCAATAAACATAATATAATTAGGAAAAAGGGTGGTATTTTTTTTATCATTGCTAGCTATCAAAGGTAAGGTGTACATAGGAGAAAAGCTTATTTAAGAAATAAATATAAATTTAAAGATGAAATGATTTTGAAGAATACTGTCAAGATAGCTAAGAACATTAATACCTGCAAGAAGATTTGCAAATGTGCATGTATGTGTGTATAATATACACGTGCATATAACATATGTGTATATGTGTGTGTATATACAGATGCATATACGTGTGTGTATAAATCATTTATGGATGTAAAGGAAGAGGATCCTCATAAGAAAAAATGGCAGGGTATGACTACTCATCTCTAAAAACAATTTATAAATGTTTTATAATCAATCGATTACCAACATTTATTTAGCATGTATCATGTGGTGAGAATAATGTAAAGCATTGGGAATAAAAAGAAAAAAAGCAATATATTATTCTCAGGGACCCTCCATTCTAATGGGGGAAACAAAATGACAATACATACATATATGATTATGTAAACATAACAACCCTTTATTAATAACCATCATGTAAGCTATAAAATAGGCATATATATGCTTTCCAAATGTATTTGCCACTGTGATAGAGAAAATCTAGCAGATTTGAAGACAATTCTTGGAAATGGTGAGGTCCTCCAGAATCTCCCAATTTCTGACCACTTTCTTATGTTTGTTTCATCAAAATGTACAATATTTAAGTGCCTCCTGGAAATGCTCCATAGCTATTCAAAATATTCTGGTTTCACCAACCACACAGGAAAGGCCAAATGAATGAAGAAAGTCAGTTCTTTATGTATATCTGGGGCAGAAAGCATGAATTAATAAGGAGTTGACTCTAGAACTAAACAGTGGGTGACAGGAGACTTTATTGCAATAAAGAAAATGTAAAATTCCTTTTTAAGTACCCTCCACCCCCAATTTTCTCACCAAAATAAAGGTCCATTTCTTTAATTTAAATATTATAGAAGTATTATATTCATATAAGTATTGGAATACAACAATCTCTGATGAATTGAAAATACATATCAGGGAGAGGCAAAAAGGGGGTATGATTAGGACTATACATATAATCAAAGAGGTTGCACATATAACCTGGCAAGGCAAGGGGCATATAGCGCAAATGCTTCACTGGCATCTCATGTCATCAAGCAAAATCACGGAAGAACTAAAACACATTGGGATCCCCTTCCCATATCATTTCTATTCTCATGAAGGTCTTTGGGGACAGAGATGGAGAAGAGCTGGGTAGGATGCTCAGGTATAGATGGGTTGCCATCTGAGTCATTGAATCAATGGAGGTAATGTTCAAACCAGTGAAATCATAAATTCATTTAAATATTTGGATATTGTCCTATCAAATTTAATCAAATCTTTATGGCTCTCAAGATATACTGAGAACTAATTCCATCATTTCACATGTTAGCTCTCTGTAATGGTAAGGGGCCTTGAGGGCCTTCCCTGCTTTGAAAATAAACTCTGCACCCTAATAAGTCTATAGTGGGGGGAATTTGCTGGGGGAGGCTGGAGGGTGGAGCAGAGGCCACAGGAAACTGGGAGTCAGAACAGCCTGTTGGTGGAAGGAAAAATGATGTCAGGAAAGCAGTTAGATTTGTGAGTAAATATTGGTCTTGTGTTGCTTTGTGGGAAGGCTAAGGGATGCTATAGCTCTGCTATTGTGGTTTATTAACTTCTTTGCTACTATTATGTAACAGGATTACAGATTGGGGATTCAGTTTTCCTGTGTCTGAATAAATGTTTTGCTTCTGTCTTATATATAAACAAACATATTTTTGCAATTGAGTACCATGCATATAGTGAGCATGGGTGCTATGAATTTTGAATTGGTGCTACACTATCCTTATCAGATTTGTATAATTTTCATATTAAATAATCATTATTGATTTAACATCAACAAGATGGGAGGGGAGGCTTTCTCAGAAAACGGAAGAGTGAGAAAAGGTTTAGAAATAAGGACTGAGGTAGTTAGAGACATTGGGAAAAGTCCAACCTTAGGCACAGGGTATATATAGAGGAAGAGCACAATATTAAGCTCAGATTATATGTTTAGACCATATTATGGAGTACTTTGATTGCCTGGCTAAGGCATTTATCTTAGTTCAGTATAAAATGGGGAGCTATTAATGACTTTTGTGCAGAGAAGTGACATGATCACAGCTGTACCTAAATAATACTAGTGACTTTGTCATCTTTAGTAACTTCAGCCAATTCATCCATTGCCTTTAGTGAATAAAATATGTATTTGCATAAGATAAGTTGTTTTAGTATATGTAACTGTGTTGCACTAGAATTTGGTAACCTTTACTAGTTCAAGCTTAGTGAAGTATGTTTGGTATAATTATAGTCATGCAAAAATTATTTCTGCCATCCTGTCAAAAAATCCATGTCCTCTCTATCCTTATGGCTGTCACTCTGCCTCTGTCTCTGTTTGTGTCTTCCTCTCTCTCTCTCTCTCTCTCTCTCTCTCTCTCTCTCTCTCTCTCTCTCTATATATATATATATATATATATATATATACATATATACAACTACATATATATGTATGCATGTACATACATATAATATGTAATGAATCAGCTATTTAGAATTACACATATAAAAAGATGTATTTCATTGGCACATACATTCTCTTTACCCACATAGTTCATAACTCCTCTATGATGAGTATGCAAAATTCAAAAATATTCAAAAATTGCTGTTGCAAAAAAATAAATAAAAATCATGGATCAGCCTGTCAGTCAATTGTGCTAACCTCTGGAGATGCAAAAAAGGGACAAAAACAGACCTTACTCTCAAGAAATATGCACTCTACTACAAAGGACAACACATAAACATCAGTATAAAGAAGATGTGGAGAGACACTTAAAGATGGAAATTGGGAAAGGGGAAATTTTAAAAGCTGAGGGGATAGGGAAAGGTCTAGGGTAGAAGGTATTGTTTAAGCTTAATCTTGAAGGAAGTCTTGAAGGTAAACTAAGAGGAAGAGATGAGGAGAACAAAGCATTTCAGACATGGTGGTTAGCCATTGAAAAGGCATGGAAATGGAAACTGGATGTCATAATCAAAAAGCTTGAAAAAGTGGCAGCTAAGTGGCACAGTGAGTAGAGTGTGGGCCCTGGAGTCAGAAGGACCTGAGTTCGAATCTAGCCTCAGACACTTAACACACACACAAACAAAAACAACAACAAAAGAAAAACCTAGCCATGTGATCTTGGGCAAGTTACTTAACCCCAATTGCCCTCCAAAAAAAAGCAAAAAAAAAAAAAAAAAGCTTGAAAGGGTTCTTGGAGACCAAGTAATCCAATTCCCTAATTTTACAGATGAGGAAACTGAGGTCCAGGAAAATTAAGTGGCTTGTCTGAGGTCTTCTAGGCACTACAAAGTCAGAACTCTTTCCACTGTATCATACCCTTGGTCTAAGGACTAAGGTCTAAGTGAGCCCTTGTGACCATGCTTAGGAAAGTTTTTGATGACAATTATACAAGCCATGATTGAATTTATTTCCAATCCATTTAAATTTGTAGAATCTATCAAATCTTTGTCATAGCCTTCAAATACTATGGGTCCCTTCCATGTCCTGATGAAGCAATGAAGCTGATTTTTATTAGAGGTATTAATTGAATAGATAGTGACTAAGAAACAATTGAAAATTAAGAGACTCACTCTAAAGACACTAGAAAACAAGTTTTCTTTCAGTTGCCAGATTGTGTTGTGTTGGGGACTTGAGAACATAGGAAGAATTTCTGTTACAAGGAACAGCTGTTTGTTGAAATCAGACTTGTGTGCACAGAAAACATTTACCATGGTCCCTGTGGGTAGAGGAATAGCCAAAATATTATTAATAATTGAAATGAAGTACATTGCAAAATACTCAATTGCCACAGTAGAAAACAGTATAGAAACCTGAATGGCTGACAAAATCTGAAACACATTACTATTTTTGTTATGGAAATTATATTTATAAGCTTGGGTCATCATGAGAAGTACATAGATAGAGAGCTGGTCGCCAAGCCAATTAAATGTGTTTCACATTTAGCCTCTGACATATACTGGTTTTATACCCTTATTGTGTCATTTAGCATCTCAATGCCATGGACAATCCTCCAAAACTAGAAATTTCAGAAAAGGTGTCAATCTGTATTCCTATGGAACTTTTGTCACCAGGAGTTCCCCTAAATCACTGAAATCACATGGACAATCCTCATGCCTCTTTCTTATAGTATTAAAGGTATACCTAGTTTTATTTTATTTTATTTATTTTTTAAAGCAATTGGGGTTAAGTAACTTGCTCAAGGTTACACAGCTAGTCATTATTTGTGTGTGGGTGCTCATTTTCTGAGGCCAGTTTCGATCCCGGGTCATCCCAACTCCTAGGCCAGCGCTCTTACTCACTGCACCACCTTGCCGCCCCTTGTAACTAGTTTTATTTTGCTTCACTTTATTGTGCTTCACAGATATCATGCTTTTTTTTTTTTTTTTTACAAACTGAAGGTTTTGGCAATCCTGCATCCAGCAAGTCTATCAACGCCATTTTCCTGACACCAAGTGCTCACATTGAACTTTTGTGTCACATTTTTGCAATTCTCATAACATTTCAAACTTTTAAATTATTATTATATCTACTATAGTGATCTGTAATCAGTTTGATGTTACTATTGTAGTTGTTTTTGGGTGCCACATAATGCACCCATTTAAGATGGTAAACTTAATTGATAAATATTGTATGTGTTCTAATTGCTCAGCCAACCAGCTATTCTTCTGTCCCTCTCATCTCCTCAGGCCTCCTTATTCCCTGAGACACAACAATATAGGATTTAGGCCAATTAATAACCATAAAATGGTTTCTAAGTATTAAAGTGAAAGGAAGGTTAAATCAATGAGGCAAACTTAATTGTTGTCTTATTTCAAAGAATTGCCACATCCACTCCAACCTTCAGTAAACATTACCCATCGACATTGAAGCAAGACCCTCCACTAGTCAAAATATTATGACTCTAAAACTTAACTGATGGTTAGCATTTTTGTTAGCAATAAAGTATTTTAATTAAAGTATGCATATTTTAAGACATATTACTATTGTACACTTAATAGACTATAGTAGAATGTAAACATAATTTTTATATGCACTGGAAAGCCAAAAAAATAATATAACTCACTCCATTGTGATATTCCTTATGTTGCAGTAATCTAAAATTGAATTTGCAATATTTCCAATGTATGCCAGTATTGCCCTACGACTAGACCAAGGATTCTTTGTTCTGGGCACTGTTGATCATCTTGTGAAACCTATCCAACCCTCTTCTCAGAATAATGTCACTAATGCCTCAGAAATAAAAAATTAATATTGGTCAAGGGAAAGAAAATTAATAAGCTAACAAGAGATAACTTGAACTACTTGAACTCTAGAAACATGAAGTCAATCACAAAGTTGAGCCAAATTAACAATTACATGATGGAAAACTTGAGCAAGAAAACCTTATTTCCCAGGCTGAGTGATCTGTAAAATTTTGTTACAATTTGAGATTAGTTTTTTTATAGTTGAAATGCTCAGTAAGCTTCAAAGATGCATATACAGTGTCACAAAGTTTACTCATGAAAAGCTTATTGCAACATATAGGAATGTTTCTGACTTTCATAACCTATGATTTTTTCTCTTCTGTTTTCAAAATATGCTTCAAAATTTGCTTTGTTGGGGTGGCTAGGTGGTACAGTGAGTAAGAGGGCCAGCCTAGAGTTAGGAGGACCCGGGATTGGTTCCCACCTCAGATACTTAACACCCACACAAAAAAACTGGCCATGTAACCTTGGGCAAGTTACTTAAGCCCAATTGCTTTTTAAATAAAGGTGCTTTGTTTCTTCAAAATAAGAGATCATATGCATTAGAACCATATTCATAAGAAGAAATTGAATTCATTTTCTCACATTAATATGAATATTTGGAGCATCTTATAAATCTTTTCCAAATGGGCATTTTAAACATGGTTGATAGCTATGCTGTAAAAATTCCTAGGATGGATTTAATTATTTTTGGGTGGGGGTAGAACTATATATCCTATATCTAAATTTCTTTCTCCATGCTGGTGATAATATAACAATGCACACACATATATATACCTATGCATATTTCCTTAAAGAGAAATTTGAAGTTTATGACCCCAGTCTCCAATTAGAGAAGCAGAGGGTAGCATTGAGGTTGAGTAGCAAGACTGATGAGATTTTATAGGATAATGAGGTTATCTCAATAATGTTCTTCCTGGATCATGATGAAGCCAGTGAGAGAAGTCCCATAGTAGTGTAACCAGAAGGTGTTATTAATGCTTTGCAGACTTTTAATGCCCACACTATAATTTTCCATTGTTCTTTTTAATGTCCAATTTTTTTATTCATTGGAGTTTTTAGTATTGTATGCATTGTAGCCATATAAATACTATGGAAATCACTCATATTTAAATGATAAATTTTATATTTCAGGAAGAAGTGTGGGATGATTAAAAGAATTGTTTAATTATACATGTTCAACTCTTCACAACTCCTAGGGTTATTTAGCAAAGACACTGGAGTGGTTTGCAATTTCCTTCTCCGGTACATTAGGGAAACAAAGTTTTTCTTGCCCAGGGTAACACAGCTAGTGAGAGTCCATGGCTAGATTTGAACTCAGGTCTTCCTAACTTCAGACCAAACACTCTATCTCTTAAACAGTCTAGCTACCTAAAATATCATACATTTTCCCAAATGAAGCTGTCTCTTCTCACTATTGATTTCTGAACTTAACTCAATTGTCCATTTTCTATATTTCTGTATAGATGTCTGTACAGATGAACCAGTTATAGGGACTACCCATGCATATCATATTTTAAGCAATAAACATTCTTCTTTTTTCCTGTATCTTTATTAGTGAGTATACATCTCATTTAAGAGCTATTAATAGTTCCAAGATGGTGCATTGAAGATAATGTAGGCCATTAATGGAGAACCTAGAGGACCTAAAAGAGCATCTGCAGTGAACCCTTTTTTCATTTGAATTATGCACTACACATCGTTTCTGATAGTGGTAAAACTCCTTTTGAGAGCATGTCTCCCTATTTAATGTATCATTTTATATTAATTATCAAAGGGTCATAAAATACAGTTGTATTGTTTGATCTTTCTCCATCAATGGCACTCAAGCCACTACATTCAGACTCTAACATCACAGTTCAGAACATGCAATATAAGGAAACAGAATTGGCACTAAAAACATAAAGATGGGAAAAGCTACTGGACCAGAATAACTCCCTATACTATATACAACACAATACTGAAAGCACACTTTAAATATTTGATCTTAAATATTAATTTCAACTAAGAAGAAATATTAAAGATAAAATAAAATATTCATTTAGGAAATAAAATGATTAAAACTTCATTTCCTTATGCAGTTTTTCTACATTCAGGATTATCCCTCAGGAAATTATCTGGGGTTTCTAACTATTACTTGTTTAACAATTGTAATAACTAAAGAAATATATTGAAGATTTGCACAACATTCAGATCACAATCCCAAGTAAATACAAAAAGTTCAAAATACTATTTGTGAAAAATGGTGTGTTTATCATTTAGAGGAGAAAGGAAATATAACTGTCTTCTTGTATTAGAAATTTAATTTGTCCTCTTTTGTCACAGAGGAACTTTGGAACATCTACTCTAAACATGATAATGTGTAGAGATGAAATAGAAGAGTCCCTTCCCTTAAGGAGCTCATGATCCAATGTTAAGGATAAGATAGCCATTCAAATAATCCTAGCTGTAAAGGAAAAATGATCTTTCAAGATTCCAGGCTATGCATTTTACAAACTGTTTTTTTTTTTTCTCAGAAAAGCATGTCTCTTCCCACATTTTATTCTATGTAAGTTCTGATCTCAAATGAGAAATAGGTTTTAGCAGACAAATATTAAATTAAAGAAAATTAACTAACCTAATCATTCAGTTACAGCTGGTTCTGTCATAGTTAAGCAAGCATAGTCAGGCTCATAACCCTGAAGTATTGTCATTTTTGTATGAACAGTCAGTGATTATTCAATGGATTATTAGTCATTATCCAGTCCATGGATTTTTCATATTCTTAACATACCTCCATTTATCCTGGCTTATCCTTAACCCAATTTCATAGAAATGAGCTAGAGAGATGAAAATCAAAGTATTCAGATTGACTACATAGCACCAAATATGGTAAAAGATTTTATGTGACATGAAAACACTTAAATGTCTGCATATCTAAATTGTTTATCTTATCCCTGTACTCTCTAATTATCACAGAGCATAGACTCATATAATGTGTAATTCTGACAACTGGAAAGGGTGGGCAATCTAAGAAGTAATCTCATCCAAGTATCTTGTCTACAAATTTCCCAACTGGCCACCTAACCTCTGCTCACAGGATTCCATTTTCATGAATTTTACTAACTCCTGAGGCAGCATATTCCAGTTTTGAATAACTAATTATTAAGAATGTCTATCTCTTATTGAGTTGGAATTTATCTTCTAGTAATAGTGAGCCAACACTCCTAATTGTGCCCTCCAGGGCAATGAGACCAAATTTAATATTTCATATATATGTGATGGACTCCAATGCTTCAAATGATCTGTGATTTCCCTGGCATCCCTACTTCCTCCCCTGATGTAGACTGCAATAGTTCCACATTTTACTGGATGGTCTTCATGAGTTTCTGTGGCAAAAATAAATCAATATTTTAAAATGTTCATCTGATGTTGTAGCTTGACTTTTTTTGTGGCTATAAAACAAAATTAGTTGTTGGAGTCAGACTTTAGGGGAGTCGAATTTCTACATGCCAATCCTTCAGATGTTTGAGAGTAGATTTCATGTACCTCTCCTTTTTCCAAAGTCTTCTTTAGTGTAAACATGAAGTTTATTCCACCAGTACTCATAGCTCATGGTCTCGGCCCTCTCATCATCAGAGTGCTGCTTCTCTGGATATATTCTACTTAATGCTTTTGCTAAAATGCAGACCCTAACAATTGTTCGTCCTTCATTTTTTGAAGAGGACCAATGACATCATGGGGTTATGTCTTAACTTGTGCATGAATTGTATTTAAGAAAAACAGAGCTGAAAAAATCATCAACCTTCCTCTGTCTTCCAGAGTCATCAAAGTTCAGTGACAAGACAAAAGTCATGATGACTAATGTTGGCTCAGGATGCAGTAGAAGACCTGGATGTCTTCAAAGTCTCACTAGTCTTTAAGTGTTCCCTAGCACCTGCTTCAATTGCCTTCATGGCCATTAGAACAAATTGTTCTCATCTTCCCATTGTTCCAGAATAGACATCCCTTTAAATCCCCAATGGGTTTGAGTCCTGTTAGGTACCCTCAACCTGGTATAGCTTGTCTGCCAAGATGTTTTATTGAGTGTGGCTGTTATGCATGCTACTGCTTCTTGGAGTCACAGGTGAGATTTGGGAATGAAGCAGACACGTAAGGTAGATAAGCAGCCTTGAAAGGGTCTCAGACAGTCAGTCACACACCCTCTATTGTTTCCTGAACATTCCGTACACCCTGAGACTCTAAGAATAGATGCAGTTTGATCAAGTCAGAAATACAATGGAAATATGTCCATAGCCATTCTAAATCCCATTTTTAAATGTTGTGCTCTTTATGAAAGAAACTTAAGGTTGCACTAGTTTTATTTTGCTGGTCACATCACATTGGTGCTGACATATTAAATTTCCCTGGATCTTTTTTGTGTGGATTGTTGTCTGTTAACTTTGTCTGCCACATCCTATTTTTATGCATTGGAATTTTTATTATGTGTCTCAAATATAATAGGTTCCCAGTAAATGTGCATTAGAATTGAAAATAAATGGAGTGTTTTCTACTTATCCCCGTTAGTTTTCTCCTTATTAAGTTTGTCTATTAGTTTAGCCTATGAAGACCCTTATAGATCTCAATTTTTTCACTCAGAACAAAATAATTTTTACTGCTATGTGTCCAGATAATGTTGTATTGGACACTGAAGAGAAAAACCAATTCTGCTTCTGTCTTCATTCACATTCACCTGACTTCTATCCACTATCCCCCTTTTTCTTTCTGGTTTAAGACAATAAACTATGAACTGCTCTATTTGGGGCAATGAGAGGGCCCCAAAATATTTTTTGCAATTATGCCTCTGAAAAACTTGCAATATCTTTACTGAAATTCTCATCATTTTTCTTTCTTTCTCTTGAAAGTGTGTTCAGTATATTTTCATGACAAAATTGCTTCTATTTTGCTTTCTATTGTTCTTTACCAAATATTGTCTACCCTATCCCCCACCTCTGGTTTGTGGACTTCTTTACATAAGTATACCTTTGTCATTGATGGAGTTCCCTAAGCCCTTTTGCCTGCTTTATGTCTTTTAAATAAATTATGCTCATTAAGAATCATATTCAGGTATTAGGTCTGTCACATCACATCCCATCATCAATGCCTATGAAGCCAAATTCACATCATTACATTATGTTACCTTATTCCCTTTACTTTTTGTTTAAATTCTTGGAATTTGTTTATAAACATTGGTGTGGATGGCCATGTTTGAAATATCTTGGAGAATTAAGGTCTGAGGAAATTCACAGACCTAGCTCCAATGTAGGAGGGAGCAAGGTCCCCTCTGATAAACAGCCTGAAACTTTTCCCTCAGATAATTATGTAAAACCGACACAGCAAAAAGTTTATCCTGTCCTCAGAGATAAACCAGAGGCAAAAAAGAAAGCAGTTACAAGCTACCTGTTCTGAAAAAGCTGTTCATGGGAAAGTACATTAAAGCACAAGCATACTGAGCAGAAAACAAGATATTCTTGAAATCTGTAAGCAAGTACTCTATATATACTCAAGAGAACTGTTATTAAATTGGCAGTGATCTCATCAGGCTCACCTTGCCCAACTCTTTTGCTCACTGTCCATCCTATGACAATCAGTTGCTGGCACATTGGAGTCCATAGATTTTACTACTGGCTCTTTTCTTGGATTCTGTCTCCTGGTAATGTGAATATTTTGGCATCTATTCTTCCTTGGATACTGTAACCTCTCTTAATTTACTATCTATACCTCTTTCCTCCTTTTCTTTCTTTTTTTTTTTTTTTTTAAATAATCTGGGGATTTAGTCCATTAGATAATGTCCAGGATAGGGTTTATTTGCCCTTGCGGGCTTTGATCTTTCTTAGGTAGAACTCCAGCTCTTTGCCCTCCAGCACGTAGCCATCTGTTCCGCCACACTGTCCTGGCCTCGACGTGATGCAGGCAAGAAGCTTGCCCTGCTGGAACTGCTCCTCCAGAAGTGAGCTGATCTTGGCGTTCTTCTTCCGCTCCTCCTATTTCTTCTGGATCTTCTTTGACCGCTTTTTATTTAAAATTTCTTCTTCTTCAGGAGTCAACTTGGCGCCCTTTTCCTGGCCCAAGGGCAGCACACAGTGGGACTCGTACCACTGGCGGTATGGGGTGCTATCGATGAGAACAATGCAGTTCTTCACCAAAGTCTTGGTCCGGACCAGCTCGTTGTTGGAGGCGTTGTAGACCACATCAATGATCCTCGTCTTGCGGGGGCAGCACTCCGAGTCCCAGGAGAAGTTGCCCATGTCCAGCCTCAGCGCCCTGTACTTCTTTGCGATGGGGGCCGATCTTGGTGTTGGCGGGTGGCCGGCCCAGCTCATACTTGCGCTTCTTGTGGTAGGGCTTGCGCTTGCCCCCGGTCTTGCGGCACTGGTGCCAATTGTCCCGAGAGATTCCCATGGTCGGCGCGAGCTGCAAAGAGCTCTTTCCTCCTTTTAGTTTAAACTCTTAGAATGCATTCTTACCAGCCCTAGTTTAATATACTCATCCCTTATGAGGAGTCTGGTATTCCTATATTTAAACAGTGGTCAAGAAATCTAAGTCCCATTCTTAGACATCAATTTTTTGGCCAGCTATTCACTCCCCAGTGCATAAAGTAGTGTAACAACTTTTCAACCTTCCCTCTAAATCCCTATCATAATTCAATTTTTGTCCTTTCATTCTCACAAACTTCCCTCCCCATTTATTTGTAGTTAATGCATGTACTAGTCTGATTCTGTATGTCTTATTTTTCATTTTCCCACTTGGATTCACTTCATAAAGTCCAGCTTCCTTAGTATTCCTTGGGCTTTTCAGTTGAAATGGCATTGTAATATTCAATTTAACTAATGTAACAATTTGTTTAGTCCTTATCAATTGGACATTCACTTTGCTTCTAGGTAGTGGTGGCAGCGGTGGTGGTGAAGGTGGTTGTTTTTACTGTTGTTGCTCCTCTTCTTGTTCAGTATCATCATCATCATCATCATTATTATGCTAATATGAAAAATTTTTGAACGGGCAGTTCTTTAATCACTTTATTAATAATACATTAAAATATATATTCCAAGTGATAGGGAAGATCAATCTTGTAAGTTCTTTAAGGGTAGAAACTATGTTTTTTATCTTTTAGTATCTTCAGTGCTTTGCACGGGCCTACCATTTAAAATGCACTTAATAAATATGTATTATTTTTAGACTTTTGCTCTACAATGCCAGATTGTTCTCCAGAAATATTCTATACATTTCAAATCTCCCCAACAATAAATGAGTATAACTATTTTTCAACAACCATGACAGCATAATTGCATTGCTTTTAAATATTTTTTGCCTACTTAATGAGTGAGACAACTCAAAGTTTGTTTAACTTTCACATTTTGATTATTACTGAGGATGATTTTTTTTCATGTGCTTATTAACAATTTCTGGTTCCTCTTTTGAAAATCATGGGGTTTCCTGACTTTATCAATATCTCCATTGTATTTGGGTGATGCCAGTATAAATGTTTAACAGTGCTTTTATATTTTACACATCAGCTTTTTACTTTTTCCCATTAATATTTCCAGTAGATTCTCTTTGATTTTCTTGAATTATATTGTTTTGTTGTACTATAATTTTTAATGCAAGATTAATCTTATTCATATTAATTCTTTCTGTGTGTTTCAACAACTAGGATGAGATAAAATGTGCTATCCATTTTCCTCACATATGCATATATTTGAATCTACCATCCCCCTAGATCTAAAGTTAAATTAATGCAATGAATTGGTCTAAATCCCTTTATTGCTAAATCATCAACTAATTTCCCTGATCAATAATGAATTGTTTCCTCAATTTCTTTTTTTCTCCTATAGTTTTACTAAACATTAATCTTTTACATAATTTTGCTTTGGTATCTGTTTTTTCTATTCAGTTCCATTGACCTAATTCTTTTTTCCACCCAGTAAACAATAGAATTAATAAATCATTTGTAATATATATATTTAAAGTCTCAGAGTTGAATATGATCTTCATTAGTTTTTCTCTTCAGTAGGCTTTTTGATCTTCTTGACTATTTTCCCCAAATGATTGTTATTTGAAAGTCTCTAATTAAAGTCCTTGACAATTTCATTAGTGTTACATAACCATACACATTACTCTGAGGACAACTGTCATTGAATTCCCCTCCAATTACATAGGCCACCTCTCCCTTTTCCTACAAGAATTTGAGTGTATGGATCTTCAAACTTGAATGTTGTTTCATCATCATGAGACATAATTTATTTGGGCTGGGTTATTAGATTCAGAATGGCATGGTATAAAAACCACTGCACTTGGTCTTCAAGCTCAGATTTTATAGTTATATAAGGAAAACTAGTGGGTTTTCTTTTCATCTCTTCCCTTTTCTTGGATTTTGATTCTCACTTATTTTTTTATATTCTAGATTATTTGAATCTACTACTCATATAATTTAAGATAATTATACTGATCACAAAAGCTATTTTCTTTTCCATTTCCCTCACCCCATTTCCTGCTGCAACAAGGCTAAATGTTCCTATCTGGTATTTAATGCATCAAATAATTTCAATTCAATTATTCACCATCACTTTATATATTTCCAAGTACTTCAAAATATAAGCCTTGCAATTTAGGCATATTGCTATACTCATCCTGAAAACATGAAATGCCTGTTTCTGTCTCCATGACTTTGTTCAAGTCCTATATATCACCTGACATTTTTCTTCCTATTTCTTCTGCCCATTTAAATTCATCAGATCTATAAAGAACTCATTTAAGACTCTTCTTCAAGAAGCTTGCCATAACCACTATGAATCCAATGATTCATCATTTTGTATCCTTGGTTATCTGTATCTCTTATAAAACTTTTGATCTTTACCACAAAATATATTATTTAAATATTGTCTAGTATTTGGTAATGTTTTTATACCTTGTAGCCTGTTAGCTTATAACAAAATGATAAACTTGTAATGGCATATGATATCTGTTCCATATTATTTGCTCTCCATCAGCCCTTATCCAATCTAATTCAATTCAATGAACACTTGTCAAGTGACACCTAAATGCAAGTCTCTGTCCTAGATGCTGAGTATTTCAATACAAACAATAGACAATAAATAGTCCTTGTCATCAAGGTCCTTACATTTTCCTAGGGATAACAATGGATAAAAAAGTGTAAAATTATCAACCTCTGAAGTGCCAATCATATAGTATACACTCAATATCTCATTGTTAAAGAAGCATTGACCTTTTTCTACTTCTATTGTAAGGAAGGAAGGCTTAGACATAGAAAGCCACTATGAAGAAAGTCCCATAAATTCACATTTTATTTATAAATTAATGTATTTTAAACTAAAATAGAAAAGCTTAATTGTGACCTAGGGGTGGATGGCCTTTGTACTTTCCACTACCCCTTAAGGATGATTGACTTAAGGATGATCAATCAATCAATATAAAGTACCCAAGGGAAGTCTCCCTTTATCCTTAAGTAGAGGCTGGCGTACAATCATCCTTAAGGAATAATCATCCTTAAATCAATCATCCTTAAGGGGTAATGGAAAGTACAAAGGCCATCCACCCCCAGGTCACAGTAAGTCATAATCTTATCAGTCAGCACTAAGTACCCAAGTAAAGGCCCTTTCATCTTATGTCCAGGTTGACTTCCAAACTCCATGGCTCCTTTTCCATGCTCCAAGCTCTTGCCTGGATTCACCCAACTCTTGCCTGGATTCACAGGTAAGCAACTCTCTGATCACAGATCACAGTGACTAGT
Organism: Gymnobelideus leadbeateri; assembly: GCA_011680675.1. Taxonomy (NCBI): domain Eukaryota; kingdom Metazoa; phylum Chordata; class Mammalia; order Diprotodontia; family Petauridae; genus Gymnobelideus; species Gymnobelideus leadbeateri. The sequence continues at coordinate 48,691 of WOXC01004782.1, read as the reverse complement.
ACACTCCAAGCCCTTTGCAGTTTCTGTTTCTGGGAAGATAAAGCATAACAGAGCCACAACAATATTTACACACACTAAACTTAGAAGAGTTACAAATATATTCCCACACATTGCTGGCACTATCATCTCAATTCACTTTCTGTCTGACAAAGTAACACAAACCAACAGACAAAGCTTCTGTCTGAGAAATCAAAAGCAATTCAGCAATAAAGGCCCAGAACTTTTGTAAAAAGCAGGGAAGTCCTCTTTCAGGACTTCTATAAACTGCAGTAAAGTCCTCTTTCAGGTCTTCTGGATCATCAGTAAAGTCTTCTTTCAGGACTTCTGTCCAAAAACAATAGATGAGGCTTTTGTCTGACAGATCAGCAGAGTGCTACAGAGTGTCAAAATGATATGCATTCTCCCTCTCAGTTCTGCTTAGTCCCAGCTCATGCTCCAGCTTTTATCTTATCTGTTCCTTCCTGTTCCACCCTTCCTGTTGTGTCCTTCCTGCTCCATTCTTTTGCCAAGTTCCTCCCACTGTGGGCTCCATGTGATAAAGTTAAGCTAATTAAGGGCAAGGAAGTTCTCCAAACTCCCTTAGGTTTAATAAGGGCAACACAATGTATACTGTTTCCAACAAAGACTTTATATAAGCACAGGTGAGTTTCAAGTCACTTGAATAGCTGAAACAAGGAGCTAAATACTACTTTGCTTGCCATTATAATAACTGAAAAAAGGAGCAAAGTATCACTTTGCTTGCCATTAGATTTTCCCAGGAGGACCACTGCTTTGCCTCTACTCCTATTTACCTTTACCACTCTCTCTTCACCCTGAGATGCTCTTTTATCTTGTTTTGGGGGGAAATCTGGAGGGCTTCCCATTTTCTGGCCTACACTGCCACCTTCCCAGAATCCTCTCTAAAATCACATTTTAAACCTTATAAGACAGATTCCAAGACAGTAATTGCTGAAATTAACAAATTTTGGAGATTAAATTTTCTCACTGTAAGCAATACAATTTGTAATTTCTAGGCTTTATTTTTACATATGGTGTCATATGCAGACTATATTTTCTAAATACAATCCTCCAGCAATGGACATTCATTTTGGGTTCTCTCTCAACACAGAAACCTGTTTCTTTACCTAAAGAAGATAAAGAAGCCTATCATTTTATTCTATTGAAAATATGGAAACACAGTAAATGCATATATGCATAAAATATGAAGTTCATGTATATAGTCATATGGTGTATGAAATATATACACATATAACATATAAGCTTCATATATATTCTATACATAGATGAAATATAACTGATACATATGAAGTCAAAGTATAAATCTTGTTCACTTATGTGAGGTTTACAGATTCTCTCTGTATGTGATATGCATATAACACATGTGCCTAACACAGTTATAATCCCCATATTTAATCTGTAACATGCATGTGCTATGTTGTATTACATACATATGTATATATTCACTTTAGAATTCTTTTCAGCATTCATTTTGAGAAAACACTGTCTAAGGAAAGGAAGGTAACAATGCCTTCCAAAATAATTTAGTAGCATGTTTCAGCCTATTCCTTAGTTTAGGGATATAGGTGTCATTTTCTTCCTTTATAAGGAAATTTTATATGAACATTGCAAAGAGGAGACATAAACAGCTGCCAAAACAGTATCATTCTTTTGTACAAACATTCAGTTGAGGCTTACTTTATTAGCATTCTAGAAAGCTACAACACCCAAAGACCAAGCTACTTAAAAATACTTTGCTTACAAGATCACCATGAGTCAAAAAGACACATATTATTCTTGCATAACATAACAACTTTATTTCATAGATAAAGAGGGATTTTTGCAGTGTGAAAAATATGCCACTTGCCATTTGGCTGCCAGGTTCATGAGTCAATGGAGAAATCTATTGTATGTGACACTGTAAAAGCTTCTTTCATGATATTGCCCTGAGTTTATTTCCTAGTATCATAGATTTCATACTGGAGGGGAACTTAAAGGGCATATAGTTCAATTACCTCATTTTACACATGAAGGAACTAGGCTCAGAGATGTGTAGTAACTTGCTCAAGATCATACAAGGAACAAATAGTGGAGCCAGCTTTTGAAAACATATTTTTTTTTTTACCTCAAATACAGTAGTTTTTCCATTTGGTCATTCCATTGGACACTGAAGCATTCCTTTTTACTATTTACTTCCTTTCTATACTTTTCTATATAAGCATATTGAACCTGACCATATATTTCTTTTTTAAATTAATTTATTAGTTTAGTTTCAGTTAACAAGATTCAATTCCATAGTTCCTTGATTTTCAAATTTCCTTTACTTCCCTCCTCCCACCCCCCACGATAGCATATAGTCTAGTATAGGATCTGCAAATACATTCATATTAGACATTATTCCAATTACAAAGGCGTATTGTACTAGGTGGGATGAAAAATGATAAAGAAGAAATAAAGCCAAATAATGAAAATAAAAAGATCAATTAGTTTGCTTCCATCAGGATTCAGGCTCAGTTCTTTCTAGTTATATCTCTGGATGTCGCATTTCTCTCTTTCATGAGTCTTTTGGGAATGACTTATATCACTGCATTGCTGAAAAGAGACCAGTCTGTCATAGTTGGTTTACCATATATTTCTAAAGGTCAAGTAAAAACAATAACAGTTTATGTGTTTGTTCCAATTCAACCCAATAAACATTTATTAAGTGCTGTCTATGTTTCAGGCATTGTGCTAAGCACTAGAGATAGTTACTACCATCAAGGGGGTTACAATCTAAAATAGGGAGACAACACTCTAAAGGATAAAGGAAATCAGGTGGGGAAGGGCAAGGTACACTTATGGGGGGTGGAGGAAACGAGGGCATATCCAGTGTGGGCATCTTATCTCATGAAGCTGAAACAAGGTAGAGCACCAGAAAGAGGGGAGAGGGCTGAAAAGTCCAATTTCTGCTCTCTATAAAGTATCAAGATTTTGGTACTCCAATAAAAGAAGAGAAGAGACTGAGGGAGGTGGTATCAGTCAAGGCTGGAGTTAGTCACATGGTGATGAAAGCAGAGGTGATGAGCTTAACATGGGAGGGGTATCTTATTCCATGGAATAAGCAGATGGAAAGTTAGTCAGGATCTGTTGTACTGAAACTATGAGGGAATATGTATTTTGCAAATATTATACCCATATATGTTTCTGTTATGGAAGATATATGCTTTATATATTTCACATAAAACAAAAATTTACATTAAAAATATAGAGAAGGGGCAGTTAGGTAGTGCAGTGAATAGTGCACCAGCCTTGGAGTCAGGAGGATCTGAGTTCAAATCCATCTTCAGATACTCAACACTTACTTGCCATGTGACCTTGGGCAAGTCATTTAACCTCAATTGCCCTGCCTTCCCCCTATAAAAAGCAAAAAAAAAAAAAAAGTATAGCGAATGGATAAATAGCAACAAAATGTTGTTTATCATGACATAAAATGACATAAACACCCTGTGTAATGCTGCATAAAGGTTTTTTTTTTTTCCACTCATGATAATGGGTAAATTATGTAGTTCAACTACCATAGGGCAGCTGGGTCACAAAGCAATGGACTTGTAGTCAAAAAGATCTTAGGTCAAATCTGACTTCAGGAACTTTTTAACCATATGACCCTGGACAAATCACTTAACCCTGTTTACCTCAGTTTTTTTCAACTATAAGATGAGCTGGAGAAGGAAATAGTAAACCTTTCCAGTATTTTTCCTAGGAAAACCCCACATGTGGTTACAAAGAGCAAGATAAGACTAATGTAACTGGACAACAACAAAATTACCATTATCTACTATTTTAAATGAGGAAATTAAAAAGGAGTTAATTGACTTCCTTTTACTTTGATGGGTACTGAGTCATAGAACTTCAATTCAAAGTTAGGTATTCTGATTTTAAAGTCAGTCTTCCCACTGTTATCGAGTGAGCATTTCAAATCTGTATTCTGTCTCTCTCAGCTTTTATTTATATATTTCTTAATAAAGAACTGTCAGCAGTTAGGAAGCAGGCTTATTCAGTGGGTTATGCTTGACAATTCCAGTTTTGGCATTATCTGTAGACTAAACAGTAAATGAATTCTTAGGCTTGCTCAGCTAAAAAAAAATATTTGGACGATTTTCTTCCTCCCTTCCCTGTTGAGTAGACTAGTAGACTGAAGTGACTAGTTACTTCTAAAAGGTCAAAGGAGTTGTTTATATAAACATTGAATCATGGAATTATAGAACCTTAGAGTTGGAAGAGACCTAAGCAAATATCTAGTCCAGCCTATACCTGAAGGAAAATGCCCTCTTCAACATCTGTGACAAGTGTTCATTCAATCTTTTCTGTGAGATCTCCAAGGAAGGGAACTTCACTACCTCCTGAAAATCCACATTCTACTTTTAGAAAGTTTTAAATTAAACCAGTCTCAGTTTAATTTACTAGTCATGTGACCTTGGGCAAGTAACTTAGCCCCAATTCCCCTCAAAAAAAAAAGTTTTAAATTTTATAGAGTGTTTTTTCTTCCTTTTGGATGAAGCCCAAACTGTCTTATTTGAAATGTCCACATGCATGGACTATGCAAGTACATATTGCTTCTTAGTCTACTCTTTGGGACCAAGCAAAATGATCCTTTAATTTAGAATAACATTATCTTCATTCCCTTTCAAATATTTTAAGGCAGTTATAATTTCTCCTAAATTCTTCTCTTTTTCAGGTTGAACATTCCCCATTTCTTCAACCTTTGTTTGCATGATATAATTTCCAGTTCTCTCACCATTATGATCACTTTTTAGAAACATTCAGGCTTCAATGTTTGCCAATGTTCTTCCTAAAATGTGATGTCCTCTAATAAATAAAATATATCAAGTGCAGCATGACTAGGAAAGAGAACTGTTACATTGTCAGCTTTATGATTCTTGCTCCCGTACCTTAATGATTATGGCCTAGGGATAGCATAATAATTTTTGGCTGCCATCTTATATTGCAATTCACATTGTTTTTGCAATCAACTAAAACTCCTCTGTCATCCTTTTGAGGTTAACATTGTTTTGAAACAAAATGTAAAATAACATTTATCTCAATTGCTTTTTTGTTTCATTAGATGCCTCATAATTCAATACTGTCAACATATTTTTGGATCCATACTATGTCATTCAACATGTTAGCTTTCTTTCTTAGGAAGTCCTTTATATAAGAAATGCACATATTTTACACCTTCGTCTAGTTGCTTCATCAAAATGCTCAATGAAGACTGATTATTGCTATTTTCCAGATAATCAATAGAAAGTCCAAAGTTACTTAATCAGGGCCCCATAGTTAGTAAGTCATAGAACTAGGATTAAGTCCTAGGTCTTTGGACTCCAAATTCACTGTTATTTTCACTAGACTCTAGTATCTAAATTTCAGCAGGCATTTGAATGTGAAGTGAAAATTTATAAATAGTAATCTAAGTTAAATCTAGCTCCTAAATATCAGTCTTATTTTCATAATCCTTTCCCATCATTGAGAGTTTTTCCCCTAAATGAAATCATATAACTTCTTCCTCTCTTGGTCTTATTTACAAGTGTGTGTGTGTGTGTGTGTGTGTGTGTGTGTGTGTGTGTGAGTGTGCGTGTGTGTCTTATAAACTTTGTAAGATCAGCTGATTATTCCAGTTTGTACTATTAAACAGAGCATAGTTATTTTAGTAGGGAATTAAAAAGATGAATGTGTACAATCATATGTCATAAGGGAGCTTCACAGGCAAATATATATATCTGCAAATTTGTATGACTAATTAAATTATCTACAGGCTTTGCAGCAACCACTTGCTGAATATGTTATACTATGAATTCATTTCAGGTATGGGTTAGATTAGATGGTTTTTAAGGGGACTTCCATCTCCCAAACTCTATAATTCTCTGATTCTGTAACATAGAGTAATTAAGTATATCTCAGAATCTTAGTGAATGAAGCAAGGGCATATGAAAGTAATTGAAGAGGACAAATATGATCCTGTCATATCCACCTATCAACTAACTTTTTGTACTTTTGTGAAACACATTGAAAAGATATATTTTGCAAGCTCAGGTGAAACGTCTAAAAAAGATTAAAAAGGAAGTCACATTTGATGTGTTATTTGGAGATTAATAGAATACAGAAACTTAATTATTGATTATAACACTAAAGTTAAGTAGGAGAAGGCATGGGACTTTGGGGAAAGATATTTGACTTCAGTAGATGGGATTCTGTTAATGGATTCATGGGTTGAAAGAGAGGGCTTGGGATACCCTGTGGGCACTGTCAAGCTAAGCAACAGAATAGGGTAGATCCAGGTAAGAGAAGAAGCCAACCTGTGTTGAATCAGACCTGCAAATGTCAGGTGCCTTCAGACAAAACTCTTGTTATCCAATCCCTTTCTTTCCTCTGATAGAGTACCAATTGCATGAAATATAGATGAAGATGAGATTTTTACTAAATTCAATACCAAATCTTATGATTATGGTAAAATGAATAATAGTTACTTACCCTATTAAAATACAATTTATATTATAACTCCAGAATAAGCACTTCTTTGTTTATTACATATTTAATGTTTAAAACCTCTCTGAAAAGATTACTCATTGGAAAAGTTCTTCAAAGAATAGCTCAAAATATTTTTTTTAAATCTGACTTTATAGGTTATTATATATATGCTTTTCATTAATGGCATTTGTGGTGCCTATGAACAAGTCTATATAACTTCTAAGCATTTTCTTCACTCTTTCCAACTTTTCTTAAATATTTTAGTGATTTAAAAATCTTAATCAAGTTTCATATGCACCTGGAGAATATCGTGCTAAAAAAGTAGCATTTACTTTATCTTTCTTCATCAGTCTCTTTCAGTTTTTACCTGAATCAAAATTATTAAGTAATTAATTGGGTACTAGAAGTATTCTGCAAAACACACTAATGACTATATTTCTGCATTGATATTTGGGAACAATCTAATATGCTCACTGATTCTTTGGTACCAAAAGTTGTGGCCTACTTTAATCAAAACCTGTAATTGGAACTCCAGATTAACACAAACTATACATTAATGAATAAAAAGGATAAATCATGGAAATAATGATTCCATTTACAAAATAATGATTAAATTAATAGCCAGTAAACCTGTATTAAACACATATTCTGTATTAGACATGGTGCAATTCTCTGGGGATACAAAAAGAAAGATACTCCTTGTCCTCAAAGGGCTAGCAGTCTAATAAGAGAAAACACACAAAAGGAAGCTAAAAATCTAGGGTGGGAGGAAAGGTACAAAAAAAAAAAAAAATCCAGAGAAAGGACAGAGGGTACTGATAATGGCTCAAGTGATCTAGCAGGGTGATCAGGTTCCTAGGATCATGATGAAGTCCAAAAGAGCATTTTCAAGTGCAAGAGAGCAGTACCCCATAGTAATTTCTAAATGGATTTTAATTTGCGAACTTTTCTAAAATGTCACTATTATAGAACATGAGCCTGTAATGTTAATTGTATTTAAGATCTTCCTCATCCATTAATAGGCCTCACATAGGGAGGCTTGCTTGAAATAACCTTTTGTTAATTTCTAATTAGGCAATGAGTCAGGAGAGTTGTGATAACTTTTGATTCTGAGAAGTGTATATATACTCTGAGTTTGTATTTTGCTTTGGTAATTCACTTATAGGAAGGAACTTGTGATTCCCTGGTTGAGATTCTGAGTGGCCCCATGTTTAAAGCTCCCTAACTGCTGATATATAAAGGCTCTCTTGGTCTAGGGATGTATATAAAGTGAACAGCTGATTCAGGCAGTCAGAGCCTTGTCTGTTGGTCTTTATTTCTCTGCTTGTATTTTCTCTGAAGTTCAGGGTGCTGACATTTCCCATGAACTAGTGAATGTAATTAAAAAAGATTGTTGGCCCTGAAAGAGCTATCTTTCCTAGTAAAGAAGATCTAATAACCTGTACTAGCAGACATCCTGGATATGCCAGTATGATTACCACTACAGAGGCACATAGGCAGAGATCAATAATCTTTAGATAGGATGTTTTTCAAGATCTGTTGAGAGTTAGTGTATATAATGGAAAGATTGCTTCATTAGGAATCAAGAAAACCAGGTTTATATTTTGGCTCAAAAATTGTTGTGTCACCTTGGGTGTTACCCTCTCTCACCCTCAGTGTCCTGATGTGTAAAATGTGTATAATAATATTTGCACTCCCTACCTTTTGGGGTCATTGAAGAAAGAATTTTGTCAGCTTTAGAGTATTATATAAATATCAGCAATTAGTCAGTGAAGTGCTACATATATGCTGCATCATTTGATACAAGCTAGAAGAGAACAAGACAGAATTGAGAGGCGCAGAAGCAGACCGTCCCAAGCTGTCCTTAAAGGACTGAAACCTTATCTTTATTTCCCTTCTATAAATGGCTTCAACAAATCTAATCCAGAGATAATACCTGACCCAATTTATTTTTAAAAATTAAAAACATGTGGCTTATAGGCTCTATATTTTTAATCAATGAGGTTATTTTTGCTCACAAATACCAAGTTTTCAGTCTTTTTTTGTTGTTGAGGATAAGGTTTTAGGTAAGATAATTAGTCAATTTCCTCATTGAAGGATATGTTTTAAACATCAAATCAATGCTAAGTTTTCTATTTTACTAGACTCATTCTTTATCCATTTTAGCACTGTATTTCTTAACTCATAAAACTTGTGTGAATCAGAAAATTGATTTGACCACAAAAAGAAAATGAAATCTGAACTTGGGAAAGATCTTGATGAAGATAAAATGTAGGGTTCTGACTTTTCTGGTTCTCTCTCTGAAAAGGATGTAAGAAACCTTTTCAGTTATTTAATGGGTCCTCCTCCGAGTTTCTAATCCTTAATAAGTTGTCATAAGAGTTAAGAGGTTTTCCATACTCCTTAATATCCTTAATATGAAATGGGATTGCTGAATTTAGGCAGTTTTAATTGCTACTATGACCGCAAATTATAGCACATCCCAAAATAATGTTAAATGTTTTCCACTGAGGATTTTTGGAACATTCCACCCCATGATTCTGATTATGGATTTTTAAATTTCCAGCTTACAAAAAAGGGCTTTCAAACTTAAAGGAGGGCTAGAAACCAATAGTTTCTCATTATAAGAATTAAGCCACATTTAAAACTTTACATAGATAGAGACTCTAATTGTAGGATTCCATTTTATTTCAAATATGAATCTTAAAGATGGATACCATACGATTAGGTTTAATTGAATTTATACTTTATTATTGTAGGGAGAACAAAATATCCTAGTCTGGGAATCAACCAGAGCATCAATAGATTTGCCTTCATTTGTCAATCTTCACAGATCAAAGATCAGTTCCTTCTTCCTATATTTTGGTGTTCTTCCACTATCACCCCTCTTCCCCTCACTCAAGACAAAGAACTGACTTATCAAACCAAACTGTGTCAGTTGTATGCGAAAAGAATTCAGCAGACATTCATTGTAAATTGGATGTGATCCAGACCAAGATGACCTCAGCTGAAATTGAAAAATTCACAGGAGACTGATTACAGAAGTGGGGAGTTAAAGATATGGAAATTATACTTGATAGACATGACACATTTGCTAAGAATAGAAAGGATTCTAAAATCCATAAAGAATCAATGTGATAACCTGGAAAAACAAGAAAGTGGCATGCAGTATTCCCACCCCCCAAGGCAAGGAGATATTTTTTCCCTGAATGAATTTAAAAGAATTGGGAGAAATATAATTTAATTTTCCTATTTCCCATTTATCCACTGAAAGCCAGTGCTTTTTACATGTAAAACTGTCTGAATAAAGAAGTGTCTAAAACTAAATAAAAGTACAGTTATAACACTTATATAGCAGTTTAAAGCCTATCAAACACTTTCATTGGCATGGAGAATTTTCAATGGAAGGACTCTCTTCATCAGTTCAGGTCATAACACATAACACATAACAATAGTTAATAATAAGAAAGAAGGAAAGGGAGAGGGGGAAGAGGAGGATAATAAGGGCTACCAACTTTATATAGCACTTTAAAGTTTGGAAAGCAATTTTCCAGTGCCTTACTAATCAGACCACCGAAGAATTATATTATAGAAGTAGAAGAAGAAGAAGAAAACTTGTCTAGAGGAACAAAATGTCAAGAATACCAAGGGAATTAATGAAAAAAAAAATGTAAAAGAAGGGTAATAGTACCAGATTTTAAGCTACATTAGAAAGCAGTAATTATCAAAGCGATTTGGTACTGGATAAGAAATAGAATGTTTAATCAATGGAATAGATTAAGCACACAACATATTCAAGCAAATGAGCATAATAATCTAGTATTTGACAAATCTGAGGATCCCATTAATTGAGACAAGAGCTCACTATTTGACAAATCTGCTAGGAAAATGAGAAAAGAATCTGGAATTAATTAGACATAGAATAACACATCAAATTGTATACCAAGATAATTTCAAAATTGGTATGTGAATTAGACATAAAGATATATCACAGGAAAATTTGAGGAGTATGGGAAAAAAATACCTATCAAATGTATGGGTGGGAAAGAGCTCATGACCAAAAAAAGATACAATGTCTCACAAGAGGTGGAATGATAATTCAATTTCATTAAATTAAAAACTTAAAAAAAATAACAAAAGCTAATGCAGCCAAAATTAGAAGAGAAAAACCAACAGGAAACTGGAGGAAAATATAGCAAGGTTCTCTGATAAAGTTTCTTTTTTATATAGAATATATATGTATATGATTCGATATGGGAACATAATATATTATGTAGGTTATATGATAATATTTCATATATAGGAAATTAAGTCAAATTTAAAAAAATAGTAGCCATTTCCCAAATGTTAAGTGTTTAAATAATATGAATTGGCATTTAAAAACAAACAACTAATAAAAGTAATCAGTAGTCATATGAAAATGGAGTAAATCAGTAATAATTGGAGGAATGTGAAATAAAACAACTCTGACATGTCACCTTACATCTATAAGATTGGCTGAAATGGCAAAAAAGGAAAATGACAAATGTTGGAGTTGATGTGGTAAAATACAAATGTTGATGCACACTAATGGTTGTTGTGAATTAGTCTAGTCATTCTGGAGAACAATTTTGGAACTACACCCAAAGGGCTATAAAACTGTGCATACCTTTTATTTTGCTTTTTTTTGGAGGGCAATTGGGGTTAAGTGACTTGCCCAAAGTTATGCGACTAGTGTGTCAAGCATCTGAGACTGGATTTGAACTCAGGTCTTCCTGACTCCAGGGCCAGTGCTCTATTCACTGCACCACCTAGACACACCTGTGCATTCCTTTTGATGGAGCAATACTGCTACTAGATCTATACTTTAACAAGATCAAAGACAAAGGAAAGAAAAACATATGTACAAAAATATGTATAGCGGCTCTTTTACTTTTTTTTAGAAGAATCAGAAACTGAAACAATATCCATCAATTGCGGAGTAGTTGAACAAGTTATGCTATATATTTGTGATGGAATATTAATATTCTATAAGAAATTATGAAAGAAATGGTTTCAGAAAAAACTAGGAAGGCTTGTATGAACTAAGGCAAATGAAGTGAGCAGAATCGGAGCAATCTACATAACAACAGCCAAATTATAATAGCAATCTACTCTGAAAGACTTAGGAACTCTGATTAATACAATGATATATGGCCATTGCAGAGAACTGATAATGAAAATACTATTAACCTTCAGATAAAAAAAATTAATGGATTTTGAATGTAGATTAAAGAATATTTTTCTCTTTGTTTTCTTGCTATTTTTTCCCTCATGATGAATAATTTGGAAATGTTTTGCATGACTTCAAATGTACAATGGGTATAATATTTCTTTCCTTCTCAAAGCCAGAGTGGAGGAGAAAGAGAGGGAGAGAGAATTTGGAAATAAAAATCTAAAAACTAAAAAGAAGCAAAATAATTTGTCTCATTTAATTCTCACTACAACTCCATAAGGTAGGTATTATATTTATTTCCATTTTTCAGATGAAGCTTTTGAGTTTGACAAGTTAAGTGACTTACCTAGAGTGACACATAAAGTGATTGAGACAGGATTTGAAATAAGGTCTTTCTGAATATAAGACCAATGTTCTATGTACTATGACACCTAGCTCAACTTATCTACTATGATTTCAGTAGACAAATCCTTGAAAGTTTCCTGAGACATAGGGAGATTAAGACCCTCCTAACCTGTCCAGGATAGTCATTAATAAATGTGATCATCAATGATAAGTATCAAAGCAGACTTTAAACCCAAGTACTCTTCCCACTCATTCCCCCACTTTATTTACTATGTGATTTCTCTCCTACTCAGAGAAAATTTAGGTACACAGAAATTAAGGGATTTCACCAAATACATAGGTAGCAAAGAGCAGATATAAGAATAAAACCCAAACTCAATAAATATCTGAAAATTCATTTCATATGAATCTCAGACGTAATATCCTTACTAAAAATAGGAACCTGACATTTGATTAAAATAAAATACTAAGGACCTATTTAATTTAGAAAATTATATGTAGCTATTATGGTGACATTTTGTTTATTTATTATATTTATCTTACACACCTTATAGTCTCTGTATAGAATTATCTGAACCTGAGATAAAAAGTGGTCTTTTGGGATATATTTATGAAAAATTATATATCAACCTAAATGTTTATGGATATCTTTTTAAGGCAGTAATAATGTTTTCTTCTCCCTGAGTACCATCATTTCCCCTGTAGAATTTAGTTATAAAAGTTAATCATTAAAGCATTGTTATTAATTAAACATTTCATTGTGTTCAATTTCTAAACCACTTTCCTTTTAGAAAATTAGCAAGTCTTCAGATATAATAAACAAGCTAAGCAATAAAGTCCTAAGAGTCAGCAGCCATACATCCCACCAGCCAGTCTAATGGTCTTTGCATTAAAATGCATTCCCTCAGGCCTAGACCCTTTTTCATAGACTATTGAGTAAGAAGGAATCTTAGAGATCATGAAATCAAATCTTTTTTTTTTGACAAATTAGGCAACTGAGTGACAGAGATTTCTTAGACAAAGAAATCTTTCTTAAAAATTATGTCCTTATTTTTATAGAATTTCACATTCCACATAAATTTTCTGTGTCTTAATTTCCTGCTAATTTATCTTCAAAATTGTGACATTACAGTTGTTACTAACAGTTTAAAATGACCCTATATTCCTACACATCTTTGGCTATGGCATGCTTGCAGAGAAAACTGTGAGTCAGTGTTTAAATATAATAAACTGAATTATTGTATATTTCTATCAAATTCAAAAATATTTAATTTCAAGTAAATGTAATTAATTTGAGATCATCTTTAAGTGACTTGAGAAATTAGATTAGAAATTAGATTAACTTTAAAAATTTTTCATTAGGTTAAAAAAACTAGTGAGACTCATTAATAAAATAAGTATTGAACTTACCATTTTAAAATTCATTAAAAATATTGTTTAAAAAAGATTCTCAAGTCCTAAAACAAGTTGCTCTCAGTTATTTGGTCAACAAATGAGAAAACTTGTGTTCAAATGGATGGGCTTTTATTTGGCCCTTAATTTAAATATGTGATTGTTATATATATATATATATATATATATATATATATATATAAATAAAACTTTAACTCCCAAGAACAAGTTTAGTAAAGTTGCTAATAAACTACCACAACCATCTGAGCCTTTTCAACTATATTAGCCATCCTCTTGGTGTGTTGGGGGGTATTCAAAGAGGATTAGAATCTTTTGCATAAGAGCTTTCTGAGTCCTTTTTGGACCTGTAGCATGCACAGTGGCCAAACCCTGGTAAACCTCAGCAAACAGGCTAAACCCAATTGATTGTAAATGACAGACCTCAAACCTTTTGATGAATTAGGAGATCTCTACCCATGTGCATAAGAAGACGTTCCCCAGACAAAAGCAGTTTGTTCCAATGGCCATGAAGGCAGATGAAACAATCATTGTAGAGTTCTGTAAAGCCAAGCATGAGCCCTTTTCCAGAGGACTGCTGCTGAGAACACCTTCAAGATTCTGATTATATAATATAGTGAACTCTCTATTTATTCAGCAGTAAATTAAGGCAAAGCGTTCATGGAAATCAAAGTACAGCATTCACAATATTATTAAATAACAACTTGTCACTAAAATGGCCACATAGTTTTTGTTGTTGTTGTTTTGTTTTGTTTTGTTTTTTTGTTTTTGTTTTTTTTGCTTTTTTGGAGGGCAATTGGGGTTAAGTAACTTGCCCAAGTTTACACGGCAAGGTTGTTTTGTTTGTGTGCCTTAAGTGTCTGAGGCCGGATCCGAACTCAGGTCCTTCTGACTCCAGGGCCGGCACTCTACTCACTGCGCCACCTAGCCGCCCCAGCCACATAGTTTTCACCAAAGTGGCCACATAGTTTTCAGCAAAGTACAATCATTTATTAAGTCCTTAATTCAATCATCCTTAAGGAGGCTTCCTTAAAGAACACAAAGTACTGAAGTAGAAACAGCACTTACATGGTGCTCCAGCCCACACCATTTCAAAATTATGTAAAAGGGGGACTCTGCACAACCTCTGGAGCTCCAGCATCCACAGAATGACACAGAGAAGCTAACCTCCCACTGAGGACAGCCCAGCAGCCCTGCAGGGAGCGACCAGCTCAGCACTCTGGGAGGCAAGCCCAGGACCCGTGAGTTAGAGGTGTTAGCCCCAGAGAGGCTGGACCAGCAGCCTGCTGGAGGGACCCCAGAACACCAGCAGCTGTGGTGATTCCAGAATTATAAACACATATATGCCTAGGACATAGTGAGAGGTTAGTGCCTTATGGACTTTGGGACCAGTATTTAGAACAAGTCAGCTTTAGCTCCTGGCCTATGAACTATAGGGGGATCTGGCGATCGGTCTGGGGGGTACACTCTTGCTTTAACCTATTAACTTAATATTTGGAGGGGTCTGAGGGAGGGCTCAGGTGATTCCCTGCTTTTCCTCTGCCATCTTGCCTCCCTCCACACAGGTAAGAAGTTGGTTTGACAGTGAATTTGATTTAAGTGAGACAGAGTTGCACAAAGTAATCATCCTCACTCTCTCTTCCTGAATCATCAAAATTGACTGGCAAGACAAAAGTCAAGACTACTGAGGATGGCCCAGAATGCAGTGGATGACCTTGGCATCTTTAATGCCTGATCCAACTCTCAGTACTTGTAATGGCAAGCAAAGAAGTGGTTAACACCTTGTTTCAATTCAAGTTTCTTCTGAGCCTTGCCCATGATTGAGAAGCAGAACTGATGAACCCCACAAGTTGTGAACCCTAGAACATATAAACTTTTGGTGCTGATGCAACAGGAAGGGGAGGAGCTAATGACCATATATGGGGAGAGGCCCAGACTGGAGAGAGCAGAACTGAGAAGAAATCTCTTGTGGTGGAGAAGGAAAAAACTTGTGGTATCCTGGCACTCTATGTTTTTCTCTTCTGTCTGGGTTGATGTTTGTGATACTTTCTACAGAAGCCCTAGGAGCTTACTGGTAGCCCTGAAAGAGGATTTTTCTGGTTCTCTGTTTATAGAAGTCCTGGAGGAGGGTTTTGGAAGTCCTGGGACTTTACTGATGATTTTTATTGACCTCTTGGACCTTGTTTGTGGGTCTGTCTTCA
This sequence comes from Gymnobelideus leadbeateri, assembly GCA_011680675.1. Classification (NCBI taxonomy): domain Eukaryota; kingdom Metazoa; phylum Chordata; class Mammalia; order Diprotodontia; family Petauridae; genus Gymnobelideus; species Gymnobelideus leadbeateri. The sequence continues at coordinate 33,040 of WOXC01004782.1, read as the reverse complement.
TTTCTATACTGATGATTTGTGTTGAGTTCTCAGACCTTGTTGGTGGGTCTGAGTTGATTTTGTAAGCAGATAGTGAATTGATGATGGCACTGGCAATGCATATGCATATTGTTGTGGCTCTGTTAAGCTTTGTCTTCCAAGAAACAGGAAATGTGAAGGTCTTGAGGTGGACTGTACACTGTGAGCTTCAATATTGAATGGGAACTGGACAAGGAACTGGACAAGGGGTGGACAAGGAAATGGGAGCTGTCTGCCTTTGAATCCAGGTGACAGTTGTGTAGTTTGGTGCAGAAGCTGGGACCATGGAAGAGGAATCATGGAAGCTGAGAGCCAGTTTCGATTCAAAATGAAAAGATCTCTTCTTGTGTACCTGATGCTGAGTAAGAAGATTATGATATACTGTGACTTAGGTGTGGAGAACTTTGACCTTTGACCTTTGTACTTTGGGTCCATTAAGGAGGCAAGCCTCCTTAAGCATGATTGAATTAAGGACTTACCAAATGACTGTACTTTGTGTTCCTTTTTTTTTTTTTTTTTTTTACAAATGCTTTATTAACTTCTGGTTTACATCATTGATTTCCACCAGATTTTGAGTTACAATTTTTCCCCATTTTTCCCCTACCCACCACCCCAGAACAGCAGTCCCACAAGATATCCCCTCATCCAATCTGCTCTCTCCCATATCTTCTTCCATACTCCCTTCGACTTTTCCATTAGGGCAAGGTGAATATCTGTGGCCCAATGTCTATGCATCTTATCTCCCAATTACATGCAAAATAGTACTAATAATAGTATTTATATATATTTGAAAATTTTATTTTTAAAACTTTGAATCCCAGATCCATTCCCTTCCCCCCTTGTCACCCACTCCCGCTGGGAAGATAAGCAATTCAGTATGTGTTGTATATGTATAGCTATGCAAAACACTACCACAGTAGATATATTGTAAAAGACTGACTATATTTTACTCCCACCCCCCACCTGGACCATTCCCTACTTTGATCCTGTCCCTCTTCAGAAGTGGGTGCCTCTAACCTCCCTTCCCCATGGCATGTCCTCACCTCCATCATCCCCCCTCTCATCCTCCTAACCCTACTCTCCTGCAGGGTGAGATATCCCATTTAGTATGTATGTCATTTTCGTCCTGAGCCAAATTCAATGAGAATATGGTTTTGCCTTTCTGCCTTCCTGTTCTTCTCCTCCCCTGCAACTACTTCCCCTTGCCTCTTCTACATGAAATAGGTTACCCCTTCCCACTATATTCCACCTGTGCCTATCTATGTATACCTGTAAACATATATACACACATTCACATATATATTCATATGCCCATATACCCTTCTTCAATTATTTTCATACTGAGAAAGTTTTCATCAGTCACAGTTATTGTTTTTAATGTAAGAATGTAAATATTTGAACTTTGATAAGTTCCTTTTGATTTCTTTTCCCTGTTTACCTTCTGAAGTATCTTTTGCTTCTTGTATCTGAATGTCAAATTTTCTATACAACTCTGGTTTTTTCCTCAAAAATGCTTAAAAGTCCTCTATTCCACTGAATGACCATATGTTCCCCTGAAACAAAATACTCAGTTTTGTTGGGTAGGTGATTCTTGGTTTTAATTCCTGGTCCTGTGCCCTGTGGAATATCATATTCCATTCCCTTCGATCCCTCAATGTAGAAGCTGCCAGGTCCTATGCTATTCTGATTATGTTTCTACAATATTGAAATTGTTTCTTCCTGCCTGCTTGTAGCATTTTCTCCTTCATCTGGGAATTCTGGAACCTGGCTATAAATAATATTCCTAAAAGTTTTCTTTTGGGGATCTTTTTCAGGAGGTTATCTGTGGATTCTTTCAAGCTCTATTTCTCCCTCTGGGTCTAAAATACTAGGGCAATTTTCCTTGAGAATTTCTTGAAGGCTGATTTCTAGGTTCTTTCTTTGATCATGGCTTTCAGGTAGTCCAATAATTTTTAAATTATCTCTCCTGGATCTATTTTCCAGGTCAGTGGTTTTTCCCATGATATATTTCACATTGCCTTCTATTCTTTCAATTGCTTGGATCTATTTAACAGCATCTTGATTTCTCATAAAGTCACTAGCTTCCATTTGTTCCAGTCTAATTCTGAAGGAATGAATCTCCTCAATGAGCTTTTGAGATTCTTTTTCCATCTGGCAAATTCGGCTTTTTAAGGCATTCTTCTCCTCGTTGCCTTTTTGAGCCTCTTTTGCCATTTGAGTTAGTCTAATTTTTAAGGTGTTATTTTCCACTTTTCCTGCATCTTTCTCATATCTCTTCCCAATTTTTCCTGCACTTCTCTTATTTGGTTTTTCAAATCCTTCTTAAGGTCCTCTATGGCCAGTAATCTGCTCATATTTTCATTTGGGGCTTTTGGTGCAGGATTTCTGACTTCACAGTCCTCCTCCCGTTCCATGCTTTGATCCTCTTTGCCCCCAAAATAGGAGTCTCATGTTGAATTTTATGTTTATTTTGTTTCCTTTTCCTAGGCATGTTGCCACTCAATTACTTGACTTTTGGGCTTGTTGCCACAGTAGGACTCTGCCACCAGCCAGGGGAGCTTCCGTCCCAAATGTTGGGGTCATCTCAACTGCTGGAGGTATTAGTTGGGTGCCCTCCCTGAAGCCCCCACACACTCTGACAACCTAGTCACACACCCCAAGACCTCCACCCCAGACCACAATCCAGATCCAAGAAGAGTGACTACCCCCCAGATTGATCACTGGATCCCCTTGCAATTAGCAGGCCAGGAGCTGAAGCTTCAATGTGGCAACCTGGCGCAAGTTTCCCAAGCTCCTCAGTGGCTTCTCGCCCCAGGGGAAGAAGCTGAAGCGCTCTCCCAAACAGTCCCCAAGTCCATAGGGCACTGACCTCTGACTTTGTCCTAGGCATCTATGTGTTGATAATTCTGGAAATGCCACAACTGCTCGTGTTCTGGGGTCCCTCCAGCAGGCTTTAGCCCCACGGCTAAAACCTCAGACTCATCTGGGCCTGGGCTCAGCTCCCAGAGTGCTGTGCTGGTTGCTCCATGCCAGGGTCCAGGCTGTCCTCACTGGAAGGTTAGGTCCTCTGTGTCATTCTGTGGGTTCTGGAGCTCCAGAGGTTGTTCAGAGACCCCCTTTTACATAATTTTGAAGTGGTGTGGGCCGGAGCTCTGTGAAAGTGCTGTTTCTACTCTGCCATCTGGACTCCACCCAGTATAGTTTCTTAATGCAGAGAGAAGTGGTGGAAAGAACAATGAGTTTGGATAAAGTTTAACATACTATCCAACTACAAAAAGTCATTTTAAGGTATTTAAGGATGAAAATTGATGCCCGATAATAAATAGAAGAAAAATGGAAAAGACCTATAATTATTTTTTTTCCCAAATGCTTTATTAACTTCTGGTTTACATCATTAATTTCTGCCAGATTTTGACTTACAATTTTCCCCATTTTTCCCCCTACCCTCCACCCCAGAATAGCAGTCCCACAGGATATCCCCTCATCCAATCTGCTCTATCCCATAAAAAGATCTATAATTATAATAACTTTTTCATCCATAAAGAACAGAAAAGATGACATACTCAGAATATAATACTGCAGTCCTGAATATGCTTATAGAGGAGGGAGAACAACACTAAAGTAAACAAAGATGGGAAGAACAGCTAGATCACCATAATGTATGTAGAGAAGATCTTTTCTGGAGACAGACAACCCAACTGTGAGGACACCGAGGGATCAATATAAAACATATCTGAAGAAAGGGAAGATAATAAATGCACAGGAAACAAAAAGATGACCAAGAAAACATGAATAACTATGTATATGCTTACTTCCTCATCTACACAAAATTGTTATGCAATTTATCAATATATGAATTGAGAATGTCCTTGATGATAAAGTAAGAAATAAGCAGTTATTCAACAAATAAGCAGTTATTCAAGTGTTATTCAACAGTGTGCTCATCATTTGTTAATAATGAAAAAATAATTTCATTCTGCAGAACAAAATGCTACCTTGCAGGTTCTTTTGTATTAAGGTGCCCCCCATCCATTATTAGAGTCATTCAAGATCCCTTTAATGACATATCATTAATTAACTGGTTCAAAGTCCCTCTACTCATAAAATCAAGTGAGATGTTGCTCACTGTGAGGGAGGAGAAATGGTACAGAATTCAATTAGAAGAGGATTCAGTCTCCATGGATGATATTATTTGCCAGATTGATTCTTCTGGTTTCAGATTACAATGTATTAATTGAATCATGCATCCAAATATTGCAAGCCCTCCTAGAAGAGACTGGTAATCACCCCAAGGAATTTGGTCTGACTATGCACACAGTAAAAACCAAATAGAAGAAGAATGCCTATTGCCCCAACGTTCCTTGAAATGTTGTATTCAGTTTTTTTTTTGTTTGTTTAATAATGGTTTTTAGTGATGACAGTATTTCTGATATTATTTTTCCTTTACTTGCTTCCTTCTAGGTTATTTTATAAAATAATAGCTTGGCTTTCTTTTTTATCTTTTTATTGTTTTATTTTTCATGAGTTCTGATTACTCAAACCTTTTTTATAAAAAAAAATATTTTGGCTAAGGTTTTCCATCTTCTGTTCTAAGCTATTTTTCTATATATTTTATTAAGATCTCAAATTTTGTTTTTAGCTCTGTTTCTTCATTTCAGTCCTGGAAGCCTTGTGGCCAATTCTTTTTTTCTGAGTCTTTTCTTATACCTATGGAGTTTTTCTTCTTATGGATTTATCTCAAACTTCTCCTAATCTACAGTATTTCTTTACTATGTTCAGATGTTACTATATTCATATTTATTCTTTACTATATTTTCTTTTGTTTACTCAAAATTCTATCCTTATTTCCTGAATTATGTTTATGTCAAAAATTGCCCCTTTCTCCACTCTTTGATAGAGCGGGTAGGTTCTGTTTAGTCCTGTTACCTCTGTAGTCTGGACCCCACTGATGTTGAAGTTCTAGATGGGAGTTGAACCCACTGCTTCTGCAATCCCTGGCTGCTTCCTATTTATATCACATTGTTTGAGATGACTCAGAAGGTCCATGCTATCAAGATTCAGTTTAGTTGAGAATGGACTTGCTTAAAAATTTACTTGTACATCCTCACTCAAGAGTTCCTCTATATTTCAGGCTGTAATTACATGAAGTTGGCTTCAACCTTTCCTGGTGTGTCCCTCTCTGAGCATGGACAACCTTCTGACAGTATTTTCATGAAGTCTTGTGTTAGATGGAGGAACTTAGTGGTGTTTCTCCTATGTCTTACTAATCATTGTTACATTGAGTGGCCTTTTCATTCCTTGCTGGAATGATTGTGATAAGAATTGGCTTCCACTGAGATTTTTGATATATTTATTTTAATTGGATGTTTTAGCTAATATTTCATGTGTTTATTCTTTTATCTCTCCTAGTAGATAACAACTATTTTATAGGCCTATGTATATATTCCATTTTATCTCAGTATGATTACCACATTGTTGTTTTCTGCATAGTAGGAGCTCAATAAATATGTGTTGAATGAATAATTGACTTGTAAGACAAAAAGATATTGAAATCTTAATTTAGCAAATAGTAATTCAGCTTGCAAGTCAACCAGACTCTTTATTTCTTCTTTTCATAAACATAGCTTATCTCTTAATCATGTCATTAACATTTCTAAGGGCAGGCATGGATGAAATTTAAATTTAAAGTATTGTTGTTAATGAGAAGGATTTGTGGGAGAGATATGTGGGAGAAGATGTTTGAAAGTAATGGTTAATGGGAGGTTCTCAAAGAGCTATAGTCCTTACTTGCCTTTAGTCTTTGCCTCCCTTTCACTTACATGAAGATGAATAATAATCTAGGCCTCTTAAAAATACTGCTATATCTTCAATGTGAGAACAATCTTAAACAATCAGGGAGTCCACCTGAATTTACAATCCCTAAGTATATAACATAATTATGGTTCTCATTTTTACTGTCCTTATACTTCAGTAATTCTCTCCAGCCTGAGTATATTAATGACATTTAGACAAATAAGGACTAGAAAATGCAGTTGGCACAGTCTACCAGAAGATTTATATAACAGAGTCACAGGAAGCAAGAGTTTTCCACTTGCATAAAATTGATAGCAAACTGGCTTAGTTTTTGTTTGTCTATTTGTTTTCATATGACCCAATTTAGTAACTTTTATGTTGATGATAGGCACTTATATTTTGAACTTTTTTCCCCAGAAAATCATCAATTATGCTGAATAAGGTAAATCCACCAGAGAAGTTTTGTTATTTTTTTTTCAATAATTTAGACTAATCTCTCCTCTTTGGCAAACAAATATATACAAGATGTCAAAGAGAAATGGATTTGCATCTGACCTCTCACACTTCCAGGTATGTGATCCTGAGAAAGTTAATCTCCCTGAAGCTCAGAGAGCAAGTCACTTAAATTCTCTCAGTCTTAGTTTCTACCTTAGTAATATAAGGAGAGTAACAATTGTAGTGTCTAAAGAAAATCAAGAAATTATTCAAAGAACTTTATAAACTTTAAAGGATTTCACAAGTGTCAGTGGTTGTCTTCTTTTTCATTTCCTTGCCTTCCCTCTTTGATGCTTTCTCTGCTGTCATGTACTTTAGTCTCCCAGTCTTTCTAGTTCACCTTCCCTGAAGCCTAGAGTGACAGAGATTCTATGACTTCATCATGACTGTTAGGAGAATTGGAGAAAAATCCTCCTTCTTTCTTCTACCTCTTATTCCTCTTCAAGCCCTAGATATCAGCTGTAGCAAAATTTATCTTTTCTTTTTTTCAGTCCAATCAGATTTGTTAACAGGTAACTAAACAGGGTTTAGATCAATGGGAAGTTTTAGTTGTGGGAAAAGCTAGTCAAGGTAATATAGACTGAATCAAAACTTTTATAATATTAACATAATATTTTATAAAGGTAAATGTCTTCTAAGAGGAATTCTAAAGGTTGGCTGTAACAGCTTCCTGTTTCTTGTGTAGGACATCAAAAAGAATTTTAATTAAAAAGTAAACTAATTAAATAATAAAGAAAGAAAATATGTTTCTCCAAAATGAAGTCCCAGGATTTTTATGAGCATTATATGAACACATTGCTTATTTTCACATGAATCCTGCCCTTCATATATTCCAGCAGCCATATATGTGATTTTGCAATGCATCAGTCAGCATTACTAAAATGTGTGTAAGCATTAGACAGGAAAAGTAATTATAATTGAATGTAGATTGCAATAAATGGAGAGGAAAAGGCAAATAATTTTGAGTATATAAACAGATACTAACAGGAGATGTTTACTTAATTTTATCTAGGCAATATTGCTGGGAATTAAATCTTTAATGAATGTAATTACTAGAGCACAAGCAAAAGAATATTAAAGCCAGACATAATTTTTCATTATGCTAAAGGTTTAGAAATGGCTCCCTTCTTCATTTTGCTATACATTTAAAAAAACTGTCAGTAAATACATTATCAGTATTGTTAGTATTATTATTAAGTTCGTATATAGTTAAGCAACCTACATATGAATAAGACATGGTTAATGTAAGTAGCTTGAAAGCTACCACAGTCTTCTCTTACTTACTAATGTTTTATGATACTTGGCAAAACTAGTCCTTTGGGCTGCTAAGTAAACACCAAGATTCCTTTTTTATCCACTACAAAATGTGTTTCAAATAAAATCCATTAAGCTGTTTAATGAATAATGATATATGCCAGTGGTTTTTGAAACCACAGGAAATAGAACAAATTTCCACTTAAAGCTATCATCTTTCTTGACCCACTTAAGAAATCATACTGTATTCCACAAAAATGTAAAAGTGTTCCATTCAAGTGCAATTATATGTAACTGAGCTTTGAAAATGCATATATTTCTATATATTGGGTTATCATAGGAATTTGATCTAGAATAGGTTTCAAAGATGAACTAGCCCCAAATCAGCAACCTTTAGACTGGTGTTGACCTGAACAGATTTACTTAGACCTGTCCCCATTAGAACACAACTAGAGTATTTTGTTCAGTACTGAGCACTATATATTATGATGGTGGTTCATAATATGGAAAACAACGAGGAATGTAATAAGAAATGTAAAAGCACTAGTCTTTATGCCTGTGAATATGAATTTCAGTTGAAGAAACAAGCCTAGAGAAAAGAAGACTTAAGTAAGGCTATGGTGACTATCTTTTATACTTGAAATAGGATTTAGACTTTTTTCTTTTCTTTTTGGATTAAAAGGCAGAAGAAGGAGCAATAGATAGAAGAGGCAAATTTAGATTTGAAGACAATTTGAGTTTAGATATAATTTAGGATTATTAAAGCTAGAACTTATATGATGATTGGGTTAGCCCCTCATTTGGCTACATCCATTTTTCAGTTGTCATCTGTACTACTCAGTTCTTTGAACAGAATTTGTCCCAGATGAAATTACTTTTTTTAATTGTAATTAAAAAAAAATTAAGGGGAGAGGCAGAGCAAAGATGGTGGAGTAGAAACAGCACTTCCAAGGTGCTCTCTCCCACACCGCTTCAAAATCATGTAAAAGGAGACTCTGAGGAACTTCTGGAGCTCCAGCACCCACAGAACAACACAGAGAAGCTAACCTCCAGCTGAGGAAAGCCCAGCAGCCCTGCAGGGAGCGGCCAGCACAGTGCTCTGGGAGCCAAGCCCAGGCCCCCCTGAGTCGCAGTTTTAGCCCTGGGGGGCAGTGCCAGCAGGTGGCTGGAGGGACCCCAGAACACCAGCAGCTGTGGTGATTCCAGAATTATCAACACACACACATACCTAGGACAAAGTGAGAGGTTAGTACCCTATGGACTTTGGGACCAGTATTGGGGGAATGGGTCAGCTTCTTCCCATGGGGGTGAGAAGAAGCTGAGGAGACACTGAACAGACGCCATTTTGCAGCTTCAGCTCCTGTTCTGCAAACGGTAGGGAGATCCAGTGTCTTGGAGGGTAATCACTCTTGCTTTAACCTCCCTGGATCTGGATTGAAGTCTGGGGTGGAGGTCTTGGGGTGGGTATCCAGCTTGCCAGAGCATGTGGAGGCTTCATAGAGGCCACCCAACTAATACCTCCGGAAGCTGTGAAGACCCCAACGTTTGGGACATAAGCTCCCTGTCTGGTGGCAGTGTCCTACTGTGGCAACAAGACCAAAAGTCAAGTAATTAAGTGGCAACATGCCTAGGCAAAGGAAATTATGTCTCCTGGATCTATTTTCCAGGCCAGTGGTTTTTCCCATGAGATATTTCACATTGCCTTCTATTCTTTCATTTGTTTGGATCTGCTTAACAACATCTTGATTTCTCATAAAGTCACTAGCTTCCATTTGCTCAAGTCTAATTCTGAAGGAATGATTCTCCTCAGTGAGCTTTTGAGATTCTTTTTCCACCTGGCAAATTCAGCTTTTCAAGGCATTCTTCTTCTCATTGCCTTTTTGAGACTCTTTTGCTATTTGGATTACTCTATTTTTTTCTTTTAGTATTTACATATATTTGAAACATTTGATTTTAAAACTTCAAATTCCAGATTCATTCCCTTCCTCCCTTGTCACCTCTTGCTGGGAAGATAAGCAGTTCAGTAAATGTTGTACATGTATAGCTATGCAAAACATTACCATAGTAGATATATCATAAAAAACTGGCTATATTTCCCTCCCACCTATACCACCCCCACCTGGTTCATTCCCAACTTTGATCCTGTCCCTTTACAAAAGTGGGTGCTTCCAACCTCCCTTCCCCCCAGCACGCCCTCCCTTCCATCATCCCCCTCCCCCCTACTCTCCTGTAGAGTGAGATATCCCATTTTGTATGTATGTCATTCTCTCCCTGAGCCAAATTCAATGAGAATATGTTTTTTTCCTTTTTGCCTTCCTGTTCTTCCCCTCCCCTGCAACCACTTTCCCTTGCCTCTTCTACATGAGCTAGTTTACCCCATTCTTTCTCTCCCCATCTCCTCTCATTATATTCTTCTCTCACCTCTTAATTTCACCTTTTAAGTATCATCCCTTCCTATTAAATTCAAACTAATCAAAGTTGAACTATTTACATTCCTACATGGAAAAATGATAACTGTAACCGATGAAACCTTTCTCAGTATGAAAATAGCTGAAGAAGGGTATATGGGTATATGAATACATATGTGAATGTGTGTATATATATGTTTACAGGTATACATAGATAAAGGGCACAGGTCGAATTTAATGGGAAGGGATGATACTTAAGGGGTGAAATTGAGAGGTAAGAGAGGAACATAACGAGAGGAGATGGGGAGAGAAAGAATGGGGTAAACTATCTCATGTAGAAGAGTCAAGGGAATGTGGTTGCAGGGGAGGGGAAGAATAGAAATGCAAAAAGGCAAAACCTTATTCTCATTGAATTTGGCTCAGGGAGAGAATGACATACATACTAAATGAGATATCTCACCCTAAAGGGGAATGGAGGGGAGGCAGATTGTGGGGTAGATGATGAAAGGGAGGGCAGGCTGGGGGGAGGGAAGTTGGAAGTACCCACTTTTGAAAAGGGACAGGATCAAAGTGGGGAGTGGACCAGGTGGGAGGTGGGATAGGAGGGTTGGAAATATAGTCAATCTTTTACAATATATCTACTCTGGTAATGTTTTGCATAGCTACACATGTACAACATATACTGAATTGCTTATCTTCCCAGTAAGGTTGGGTGACAAGGGAGGAAGGGAATGAATCTGGAATTCAAAGTTTTAAAATCAAATGTTCTAAAATATATAAATACTATTATTAATACTATTTTTTTTTTTTGCTTTTTGGAGGGCAATTGGGGTTAAGTAACTTGCCCAAGGTCACACAGCTAGGTTTTTGTTTGTGTGTGCATCAAGTGTCTGAGGCCGGATCCGAACTCAGGTCCTTCTGACTCCAGGGCCAGTGCTCTACTCACTGCGCCACCTAGCTGCCCCAATATTAATACTATTTTACATACAATTGGGATATAAGATGTGCAGGCATTGGGGCATGGGGATTCACCTTGCTCTACTGGAAATGTCAAAGGGGGGATGGAAGAAGAGATGGGAGAGTGAAGATTGGATGAGGTATATCCTGTCGGACTGCTATTCTGGGGTCCTGGGTAGGGGAAAAATGGGCAAAAATTTTGTAACTCAAAATCTGATGGAATTGAATGATGTAAACCAGAAGTTTAAAAAAAAAGGAATGGGTTTAGTTTGTCAAAAAGCTTTTTCTGCATCTATTGAGATAATCATATGGTTTATACTAGTTTTGTTGTTGGTATGATTGATTATACTGTTGATTTTCCTCATATTAAACTAGCCTTGCATTCCTGGAATAAATCCTACCTGATCAAAGTTTATAATTTTCATGATAACTTGCTGTTATCTTTTTGCTAATGTTTTATTTAAATATTTGCATATATATTCATGAGAGAAATCAGTCTATAATTTTCTTTCTCTCTTTTGGTTCTTTCCAATTTAGGTATCAGTACCATATTTGTATCATAAAACCTCCTTCTTTTCCAATTTTCTCAGATAGTCTATAAAGTATTGGAATTAATTGTTCTTTAAATGTTTGATAGAATTCAGTTGTAAATCCATCTGGACCTGGAGATTTTTTCCTAGGGAGTTCATTGATAGCTTGTTCAATTTCTTTTTCTGAGATGGGGTTATTTAAGTATTTTACTTCATCTTCTGTTAATTTGGGGAATTTATATTTTTGTAAATTTTCATCCATTTCACTGATTGTCTAAATCATAAGCATATTCCTAATTATTGTTTTAATTTTTTCTTCATTGGGGGTACGTTCACCCTTTTCGTGTTTGATACTGGTAATTTGATTTTCTTCCTTTTTCTTCTTAATCAAATTGACTAAAGTTTCATGAATTTATTTTTTTTCATAAAATCAGTTCTTAGTTTTATTTATTAGTTCAATAGTTTTCTTAATTTCAATCATTGGGTGTTTTTCTATTGAACACTAAATATATGAAAGTTATCAGTCATAGAGTGTGAATTATTAATTTTGATCATCAGACTGTTATAGAAGTATATTGTATTATTTAAAATGCAGTTTCAAATACCTGAAAAGATATATTTGTTTTTACATTAATTTGTATTGCTATTTATTACCCTTGATGTTGACAATTGCTTTTGAATAGCATGTTTTACTTCTCACAGTATCTTAGCCAGGGATTATTTTAAGCACAGAATAAGTTAATTCAATTCAACTGAATTTAATTTTTAAAAATTTATTAAATACCTATTATTTACAAAGCACTGGAAAAAGAGAGACAAGAACTGAAAGGTTTATATTCTCCTGGGGAAATATAATATGTTTATCATAAGAAAGTACACATTATATACAAATCAACACAAGCTAATTTCAAAGTAAGGAAGATGAGCATTTAAAATATCAGGAATTATTTGTGCAAAGGCATAATATCAGATTAAATTACATATGCAGAGAATAGCTAGTAGGCTAAAACAGAGAGGGCATAAAAGGAAATAATATGAAACAAGAGTTAGAAGGCAGTGGGAATCAAATCGTAAAAGATTTTAAATGCCAGGTGAACATTCTAGAGTTTTTAAAGAACCACTGAAATTTTGGGAGTTGTTTATATGAGGGGAATGATTAATGATAAGATTTGTGCTGTAGGAATAGCAACTTGGCAACTATTTGAAAGATATTTTGGAGAAGGGGCAGGTTTCAGGCAGAAAGAACAATTTAGAAAACTATTAAAATATTATAGCTAATATATGGTGAGGATCTAAACTAGGATAGAGCCTGTATGAGTAAGGAAAATGGAATGAATAGGAGAGATGTGAAAGCAGACTAGATAGGAGAGCAATTTATTGCATGTGAGGTAATTTCAGAATGGATCTGAGATTTCAGATGTGGGTGATTGGAAGGATGGTGGTACCATCAAATAGAAATGGGTAAATTTGAAAAAAAGGATGGTTTCAGATGAATATTCAAATAATATACATGAAAGTACTTTGAAATAGTTCATAAGTATCTACCTGGCATGCCAGACTATATAGCCATATGCTTTCCTCTCTATCTTCTCTCTCTTGCTAGATCACAAAATGCTATTTCAGTAAGACTATTTAAATGTTCAGCAATAGCACTGAGCCTTATGCAGTGTAGACCCATAATAAATGTTTATGGAATTGTTCAATAGTAAATCCAATTACAAACTCTCATTCCCCTCACCCTGTGGGATTTGTCAACAGGTCTCTTCTTTGCTTGGTACCTTTCCCCTCCCATTCATGGTGGGTCCCAGGCATTCACTTCCATATGGAGCTTTCCCTCCCATTGTGAACTATTTGTGGCTGCTTTCCCATAGGTGGCTGCACTCCAAGACCTAGATACTGATATGTTCAACAGTAGATAAGTGGATTTAATTCCCACTGTCAGCTTGGCTCCAAATCAGTTTCACTTAGCTCAAAGTGGAAACACAGGCTAAGAGTTACAATAATATACCAGCATTCAAGTCTGTCCTTCATCACTAATTAATTGCACCTAGACATTTCTCCCTGAGCTCTGTAAAGTGGAAGATTTGAATTTAATTTATGTTCAAATAGAAACAGGTAATTATTTTCCTCTGTTATCCTCTAACAATTATGCACAGAACTAGCCCTATAAGCAGGAAATTTCTAGAGGTTATAAATTTCATTTTAGTGAGATAGCACCTTTAGATCATTGCAACTAATCAGCTTTATTTGTTGGGGTGAGGGTTTGAGTAGAGTATGGCTGAGGAAGGCAACAAGAAGACTACCAAGGATGAGTCAGCCAAAGAATACGATAACTATGATGATAAAAATAATTTTAAAAGCATTTCTTTTTCACTTTTCATAACTACCTATCCAAAATAAGGTTATAAGGAATCACTCAATCTTGTTAAATAGAAAAGAAAATCTGGCACAGGCTGCACAGGCTACCAAAGGAGCCTTCCAAAATGTTCAATTTTTAGAAGAGCCCATGAACTGACTGACCTTCCTTTCTGAAGCAGTCACCTCCTTTCCAGCAGGAATCTAGGCCCCATTACTTTATTATTTTTCTTTCATCTCTTACACCCATACTTTAGGATCTTCTCCAATGCCACACAATCCTTCTGGATCCTTCAGTTCTCTAGTCCCCTAACAGTCACAACTTTTTATTTTTAAATCCTCCTCTCAGCTAGTTCACTGTACTAAAGTTAATGGCTTGCTAAGCCCTTGAATGCCATTAAAAGCACTAGCCTGTATATTTTGCTTTTAACTTTCTGGGTCTGTTCTACTTTCCATTCTTTTTTAAACAGGCATTCTTCTACAAAGGCTCAGCTGGGGAAATGTTACCCACAGACTCAATCAAGTTCTCACATCCATTGGGCTATATGACAGTTGCTTTAATACATTTCTTTGGCCAATTTCAACCCTTGGGCACAGGTGAGCAGCTCCCATTGCATCTGAAGACAAAACTAACCCTTATTAATGGTATCAGAAATGTCAGTATACTAACCTTCATATATGTCTTAATCAAATATCTTAAAAGATCAAAATTCAAACTCCATGAAAATAATGAGGGGGGAAATCTGTGAAGCAAGATTATTCATTACATATCAACAAATGGACCCAGTTTTCAATGTCTCTATACCCCTGTACTTTCAAGTTGGCCTCATGAAAGAACAAATACTAGGCTTTAGATGGCTAAAAGGTAATAAGTAAAACCAAAGGATTAAAACATGTCAAAAGCTTACCTAACTCTCTAATGATCTTAAGTATTAAAAAGTCATCCAGAGTTAGAAAAAACATTGATATTTCCTACTTTGGGTAAGTCTCAAATTAATTTGGGGAGAGTTTGTGTGTGTGCATATGTGTGTCTGTGCATGCATGTGAGACAGGGAGAGGGAGGGAGGAAAGGACAGAGGGAGGGAGGAGGGGGGAGAGAGGAAAGAAAAGAGAGAGAGAGAGAGAGAGAGAGAGAGAGAGAGAGAGAGAGAGAGAGAGAGAGAGAGAAAGAGAGAGAGAGAGAAAGCACTCTTTGTAATGATCCTTATGTTCACTGGAAGCCAGAAATTCAGTGACACAGGAAAAAAAAAATAGGGAAAAAGAGTGGATTAAGCCAACCATTTCTGAAGCCATGCCTTTATGGTTTTGCCATTTTTTTTTTCAAAACTCTGACATTCATATGTTAAGGGATTGGAGAGGAAAGAACATAGATGATATTTGGGGGAGGGGGGCTGGGAACCAACACCTCAGCTGATATTCCTTGTATTTGAAAGTTCACCTCTAAGATAATTTCTTTAGATTTAGTTATGTGAAAATGAGCAAGACAGTAGAGAAACCGATTTCCAATTAAATTTAACAGTAAAAAGGAGGTAGTCAATTGCAGTTTATGTCATTAATATAAAGAGAATCTGGTTAGTGTTAATTAACCATATGGCCCTAGTGTTACTCAGCATTATGAAAGGTGCTAGTTGGACCCAACATTGAGTTAATAAGAGTCACTGAAACCAACATCAAGTGTTATTTTCCTGGATCTCATACCTGCTGTTGAATCTTGGATACATAATTAATGAAACATGTTTTAGATCAGGATGTGCAGAACTCAGAATTAATGGCAGGAAGCTATTTATCTCATCAACCTTGTAAACTCATTTAACCAAGGAAAAACCAAACTGTTCTATTTGCTCACCAAACTGGTTTATCAGATGAAAAAACGGCAGTAGAAGCAGGAAGAATGAGGTGCAAGGGTTAGAGGGTATCTATAATAAATGTCAAATGTCACTCATCTAAGAATTTTATTCTACACTCATTTGCTTATTAAACTTTATCTTCTCCATTCTTATGAAATTTTTAAAAAATCAATTATTATTAGACCTAGTAATACAGAACAACAACTCTTTTGGAAAATGCCATCTCAGGGTCTGGGACAATGTAATGCAACTTGGCTTCATTATTTCTGATCTAGGTTCTTTGCTAAAAAAATGCAAATATTATTGTGGTATTTATTTACACTTATAATAAAACATACTATCTACAATTTTATAGTTTTCCTTCTTAAAATTCAAAACTATTTAAGACTGAAAATCAAAATTCATGCTCCAGTGTCAACAATGTAGATGTAATATAATATAATGTAATGTAATGTAATATGATATGATATGATATAATATTATATATACATTTGTTACAAGAATAATTTGGGAACCCACAATCCTTAATATCATTGCAAATAGTTACATCTTCAAAGCAAACTCTACCCAGTGTAATATAATAATTTTTTTTTTCACAACTGTGAAGGAAGTGGTGTAAGTTATAAAGAGGACACTGGTGCTTATAGATTTATCTTGGCTAAATTACAGATGTTTTTAAATACCCAAACATTTTAGCATTCTATTGATCAAAATGATTGATTAATCTATGTCTCTATAACAATGTCAGGTTTTGATGTGTTGCAAAGGTTGGGAAATTCATTTTACCTTGGACAATTCGCAAAATTTAGTAAATGCTGATTACAGAAAGCCTATGCTCACTAGGCAGAGTTTTCATAATGAGTTATGGTCTGTTAGATTAACCAAATTTTACACATTTCGAGTTCAGTCACAGTGTAATGAAAATAACCTCTGACTGGTAACTAGTCAACATGGAAGGTTATGAACAGAAAGAAAACCTTGATTGTCTATTAGTTGATACAGATTGCTTCTTTGCAGAAGTATCTACTCTCTGCGAGATATTGGAAAATCAGGAGGGAGTAGAGACATAGGAATGTATAGAGCAAGGGCAAAACCAAGACAATTCCAGGCGCAGACAGAAATACAAGAAATGAGATAAAAGAACAATAATTATAAACCCTTCCTTAGGTGTCCAGTTCTTTATAAGACCAGCCTCTTAATCTGTGCATAACCAAACGTTATTTCTTTGTACTTATTTCTTCTCCTCCTTTCCACTTTCTCTTGCTTTGAGACTATTATTCTCTTTTCAAATATAACATTGACTAAAAGAATTCTTTTGTTAATGAACACTAGCCCAAATCAGTATAACAACAACAATACAACTATTCCCCAATAACTCCCATTTTTCTCTTTGTTTCCTTCTTCATTATTCTATGACTAAAACCTGAATGACATAACATAGCTATAATTTAATTCTAGAAGTTCCCCTTTACAAGGATTGTGTTCCTCCACAACTGGTCTATTAAATTTTGCCCTGCCAGGAGTTGCAGGTGATGAAAGTAAATTTCTATTTTGCAACACCCTTGTTCTATCTGAACATCTGTAAAACATGTTATTCCTCATAATCTAAAGATCAGATTCATCCCAACCCTTAAAACAAGTAGCAAAAAAGTTTTAGTAGAATTTCAATAGCTATAAGGGAATGCATTTAATACCAGAATAAAAGCACAAGTGAAGTCTTAAAATGTGAATGATCAGGTCACGTTTGTGATATTACTAGATTATAGGATACATGTCGGACACTACTGACAAATAAGGCAAGATAGAATAAACCAGAGTATAACAAATTGTAGAATGAAAGGAGGGAGGTGAATTTAATAGATAGGCAGTAGGAGCCATTGTAGGTTATACGTAATGAAATAATATAAGAAAAAATATATTCAGGAAAAAAAATGGTTTGGAAGACACCAGTCAAGCTTAGGAAGAAGCAATATAGACAAATTTCTACCACAATATTCCAACAATGATCCAACAATTTCCTACCCAGATATTCCAACTGGCCTAGGTAATTATTGAAATCAAAGATGAAACTAGAGTGGGTGATTTTTTCCAGCACAAGATCATAAATTCAATTTATAGGTAAGTGAGCAGAATAAGAAGTATAGACCAAGGGTAGGCCTCCTTAAAGGCTCAGTGTCCAGAGCTCAAAGCTATGGCAGTATTATGGAGTTTTCCAAATAGATAGCCAAAAGGAGACTCAGCTACTAGAGCCCCAAGCCTAACACTGCCTAGAATAGATTCCCTGCCTAAGCTTGCATGGAGTTTCTCATAGTAATTGAGAAAAATCATGCCATATCCAAGCACTAAGTTAGGGCAATAGAGTGGAAGTCCCCATAGCTGACAGAGGACTCAATTCCTCATCCAATGTCAGAAGCATCGGATCTCTCAATGGGGTTCAGAAGGTAAAGCCCAAAGCCCTGGATCACAAAGCAGATTCTGAACATATTGGGTTAGGAAGAGGCCATTCAGGAAGGATTGGACCCCTGACTTAGCTCCTGCCCAGAGCTCCCAAGCCCAACAGCAGATCCCTGGAAGAATGACTATATAAATAAGCAAAAAGATAAAGAGCTATTAATAGAATAGAGATATCAAGACAGGAACCATAAAAAGGAGAATAATGAAAAATACCTTAAAACAAATTTTCAAAGAATAACTAGCTTACCAACAAGATTGATTAGAATTACAGGAATAAATTATATGAGTTCAAAATGAATTTTAAAATGATATTATAAACAAAGAGTGATAGAAGGTCAAATTGGAAAAGTACTGAGAGCTATGGGGGAGAGATGTGGAAAGAAAATAACCAGCTTAGCACAAGAACTATAAAACCTCACCCAAATAACAGTAGAATAGATCAAAAAGATCTCCAAGAAAATATTCTACCTCCCAATAAGAAATATGAAAATAAAACCAAAAGTTTAAAAAATAGGAGAAAATTTAAGGTATCACATATAAAAACAAGTGACATGGAAAATAGATCTAGAAAATTTGATAACCCTGAGGCTACAAAAAAGGCATCATCATCATCAACAACCACAACTACTACCAAAACATAGTTATTGTTTCCTAAGAAATAATCAAAGAGCTATTAAAATTAGTTCAAAGTGAAAATAGAATCTACCAGTCACATCCTTCAAGAAACCACAAAGTTAAACCTCCCAGAAACATCGGAGCTAAAATTCAGCACTTCTAAAGTCAAAGGAAAAAGTACTGCAAGTAGCTAGAAAAGATAGAAAATGATGATGGAAGAAGGCAGATGGAAGGGTGATATGATATGTACTTCTTAATTGAAAATAAAATAAAATATAATTTTGAGAAAATGAAGGGTGGCCCATAATGTTGTCAGATTCAGAAAAAGCTATCAGACTTAGCAATTGAAACTTTTACAATCTTTGAGAAAGCTATTTCCATAGAGTAGTGGAGTAAGCTAACAGATTTTGAAGAGTTGAGGAATGTGGTAATGGCAGTGAAATATAGGCAGAACGTTATATGACTCATTCTAAAAGTTTACTATAGTTTAAGAGAGGAGAGATATATACAATGATATATTGAAGGACAACAGAGTAAAGGGAAGGGTTTTGTTTATTATGCTTTACATTGTTTTGTTTTGTTTTTTTTCCCAAATTCTTTATTAACTTCTGGTTTACATTATTCATTTCCTTCAGATTTCAAGTTACAATTTTTCCCCATTTTCCCCTACCCAACACCCCAGAATAACAGTCATACAGGATATACCCTCATCCAATCTTCTCTCTCCCATCTCTTCTCCCATACCCCCTTCAACTTTTCCAATAGGGCGAGGTGAATCCCCATGCCCCACTGCCTGCACATGTTATCTCCCAACTATATGCAAAATAGTATTAATCATAGTGTTTATATATTTTTAAAAGGAAGATAAGCAACTCAGTATATGCTGTACATGTGTAGCTATGCGAAACATTACCCTAGTAGATATATTGTAAAAGACTGACTATATTTCCCTCCATCCCATCCCACCTTCCACCATGTCTACTCCCCACCTTGATCCTGTTCCTTTTCAAAAGTGGGTGTTTCCAACAGCCCTCCCCACAACCCGCCCTCCCCTCCACCACCTTCCCCCATCCCCCTCCCCGCCAGGCTCCTGTAGGGTGGGACACCCAACTTAGTATGCATGTCATTCTTTCCCTGGTCCAAATTCAATGAGAATAAGGTTTTGCCTTTTTGCCTTCCTGTTATTCCCCTCCCCTGCAACCACATTCCCTACCTCCGCTACACGAGACAGTTCACCCCATTGTCTCTCCCCATTTGCCCTCACCACATTACTCTCTCACCTCTTAACCTCACTTTTTAAGTATCATCCCTTTCTATTGAATTCGACCTGTGCCCTCTATGTATACCTGAAAACACATATATACACATTCACACATGTATTCATATGCCCATATACCCTTCTTCAACTATTTTCATACTGAGAAAAGTTCCATAAGTTACAGTTATTGTTTTTCCATGTAAGAATGTAAATAGTTCAACTTTGATAAGTTCCTTATGATTTATATTCCCTGTTTACTTTCTCAAGCATTTCTTGCTTCTTGTGTCTGAATGTCACACTTTCTATTCAACTCTGGTTTTTTCAAGAATGCTTGAAAGTCCTCTATTGCACTGAATGGCCATATTTTCCCCTGAACCATGATACTCAGTTTGCTGGGTATGTGATTCTTGGTTTTAATCCCAGCTCCTTTGCTCTCCAGAATATCATATTCCATCCCCTTCGATTCCCTCAGTGTAGAAGCTGCCAGATCCTGTGTTAACCTGATTGTTTTTCCACAATATTGAAATTGTTTCTTCCTGCCTGCTTGTAATATTCTTTCCTTGATCTGGGAATTCTGGAACCTGGCTACAATATTCCTAGGAGTTTTCTTTTGGGGATCTTTTTCAGGAGGTGATCGGTGGATTCTTTCAATTTCTATTTTGCCCTCTGGGTCTAAAACATCAGGGCAATTTTCCTTGGGAATTTCTTGAAAGATGATTTCTAGGTTCTTTCTTTGATCATGGCTTTCAGGTAGTCCAATAATTTTTAGATTCTCTCTCCTGGATCTATTTTCCAGATCAGTGGTTTTTCCCATGAGATATTTCACATTGCCTTCTATTCTTTCATTTGTTTGGATCTGCTTAATAGCATCTTGATTTCTCATAAAGTCACTAGCTTTCATTTGCTCCAGTCTAATTCTAAAGGAATGAATCTCCTCGGTGAGCTTTTGAGATTCTTTTTCCATCTGGCAAATTTGGCTTTTTAAGGCATTCTTCTCCTCATTGCCTTTTTGAGCCTCTTTTGCCATTTGAATTTGCTGTTTCTACTCTGCCATCTTGACTCCGTCCCCCATTTTACATTGTTTTTAAGGAACAAGGGAAAGTGAAGAACATTTCCAGACATAGGGGAAAGAGCCAATAGGAGAGGAAATCACTAGTAATGAAAGAGAAGATGCTGAACCATGACTGAACAAAACACCTGAGTTAATATCTCCTTCTAACATGTGTCATAGGAAGAAGCCAACCAGGTGAGACCCCTTCCCTCAATAATTCCTTTGTGTCCAGATCCCTCTAAGCTATGGAGCAACCAGAACAGTACAGGTACTATCATTATCCCTATATAATGGCACCCATAAAGACCCTTTGAGACTTTCTATCCACCCTATAATTTAATTCTCCTATACATATTGTTTCCTTTAATTAAATTGTGAGTTCTTTGTGAGTACTAAATGAATTTTATCTTCATATTCATAGCACTTAAACATTAGTTTATAGTATCTACATAACAAACACTTTTCCATGATATTAAAAAACAAAAACAAAGAAATATGGTCTTGCAGTAGCCTATATGACTTGAGATATGGAGGTTAGTCAGGAGATTATGAAAGTAATGTAGTCATTTGAGGATAAGGGGCATGTGTAAGCTTCTGTTGAGGACATAGAAATATGTACAGTATAGCCAAAAAGGTTATAACAGGTATAGTGCTTTGTACAGGTAGTTAATGCATTTTTGTTAAATTAAATTTTATCATGTTTATACTATATGATTTTACCAATGACACACCACAATCTGGTAAGAAAAGAAGATAATGAAGCTTTGCTATATTTCAAATGAGAGCATTGTCAATTCAGGATTCAATTCAATTCAGTGGAACAAGCACATAGGCAACAACTTTGTTTGAAACACCTTGTTAGTTATTGGTCATACAAGGACAAATTTAAAAAAATAAATATTCCCTTTAAGAAACTTACATTCTACATGGAGAAGGAGGTATAATATCTATATACATAAATAAAAGTAAGATAATTTGAGGAGGGAGAGATTACTAATAAGTAAGGAGGCCAGGAAGGTTTTGTTTTTTTTTTTTTTTAATAAGAGGTGACATCTTGAGTTGAGCAATGAAAGAAGCTAAGGATTCTAAGATGTTGATTTCATTCCAGGCATGTTAAGATAGCCAGGGCAAAGGTATAAAGGCAGGAGATGGAATGCTGATTAAAAGGAATAGCCAATAGGCCATTTTGTTGTACCAAAAACTATAGAAATAGAAATAAAGTAAAATTTCTGGTTAGTTGAGGTTCACTCTTGTCTGTTAACAAGGGAAGCTGCTTTCATATTCAACAAGTGTTTACATGGTCCTTTATTAAGACTGCAGTGCAGTGGCTCCCTGCCATGTATTAGATACACAGCATATGTGCCTAGTAGCATCTGTTATGGGAAAGGTAGCATTTTGTCACTATAAGCAGCTCGCCAAGGTTACTTTGCCATCATATTAGTGAGATCACCAATGTGTTCTTCTGGTCCCAGCCCACATACTGGCATACTAAGCTCTTCCAAGAAACTTGGCTTTTTTCCCCCCACAACAAAGAATGAGCCCTCTAATTTGGCAGGCCTTTTTCATGTCAAAGTACAATAACCACATGTCGAATTTAGACCATGAGCCAAACTGGAAGAGACTGTATCTAATTCCATGTTCTTTTGAGTTATATTGTTGAGGTTCCATAGATCTTTATCAAAGTATCAGTTGTTCTCACTGAAAAATGTTCAAAAGTCTCTGCTTTTGCCAAATACTGCTTTGGTCATATTTTAAAAAGTCTGATTGTCCTATATTAAACATAACTTGTTGGGATGAAGGAGAGAGGAGAAGAAAGTTATGCATTCAGTTAAAGATATACTGGAGTATTATGTGACCAACATATGCTATAATATTAACAGTGTTTGGCGGGGTGGGAGCTGCATGACAATTTTCATCCTAAATACTTTGTAGCATGATACTCAGAATACCCAAGATACACAATAAGCATTATTTTAAAGGAATTAGTAAACTCAAAACACTAGCCACCTGAATTTAACAAAGATCCTAAAGAACTTTCTCTGGGGGGGTGAAAGAATTAGCTATGGCATGTTGGCATATTTCCATTTTGGGTAATTATGTTCAGCCTACATGGATCCTCCATGCTATTTCTCTGGGCTCTGGTAGGGTTCCCTTTGATGTCCAAAACTACTTTGCTGAGTTTCTTTATTTTGTTGAATATCTTGATACTTCTTGTAAAAAGTTGGGGAAATAGAAATAAAAAAAAAAGAATGAACGGGTACTGTCAGGGACATTGCTCCATGAAATAATTGTAAAATTTTTCGATAGAAACTTTAGAGTATCAAGTTCCAGATTAGTCAAAGTTCGTAATTAATTATGTCAGGGATTGTTGGTTTTTATAGTTCCAACATTTGAAGTATCTGCCTTTATTCTGCCTCCAAAAAGAGTAAAGATACAAACGTAAATACAAACAACAACAGTACATTATAGATTCATTGTTTGAATATTTGCATCTCCTTCAATATTTAATGACTAGTGTGGTATTCTAGAGAGAGTAGAGACTAAACAAATGTTTGATGAATAAATGAATGAATATTCTTCAATTTTTCTGAGACTATGAAAGTAAAAGGCAAGTATTTTCACACAAAAAATCTATATGTCATTTCAACAAAAGTTAATAAGTACCTACTACATGTAAGGCGTGATGATACAGGGATAAAATTTTAAAAGGCTCTGCCTTAAAGGTTTACATTCTGCTTGGGGAGAAGAAGGCAAGTACTTTCATTTATAACAGGTCAAGAAACACACAAATCGGGGGCGGCTAGGTGACACAGTGAGTAGAGCGTCGGCCCTGGAGTTAGAAGGACCTGAGTTTGAATCCGGCCTCAGACACTTAACGCACACACAAACAAAAACCTAGCCGTGTGACCTTGGGCAAGTTACTTAACCCCAATTGCCCTCTAAAAAGAAAAAAAAAAGAAACACACACATGCTCAAGTCTTGAATGTCTAATACAAATTTTAAATTATACTAATAGAAAAAATGTTCAGTATTTAAAAAAATATATTTTGTTTGATTTAGCTAAAACCAAGCTCTTTCTATCCAATCCTAATGAAAAGATCCTTCAGATAAAACAATAGCAAACTCCTTTGAAAAGTGTAACTTAGAGGCTTTCTTTTTTTCAAGTTGATAATTTGGAAAGTGTTTGTAAGAGATTAGAAACAGGTCTAGTTCTGTTTTCATTATTTTCTGAAAGAAATGATGTACCTTGAGATTTCCTTAAAGATTATCTGTTAACAATAACAGGAGACTACAGCTTAAAACAAGGAAACCTCTTCCATGATCTGTATTATAAAGATAACTTATAATATTTACCTAAGAGCTTATTTCACCCTGAACAGTAAAGATATACTTTATTCCTCAATTTGAATAGATTCTAATTGCTTTGGAATATGGTAAATATTCCCCAGTTCCCTAAATATGGATTATTCTTTTAAATGATAACAATCATGTGTTGATTTTGGAAATAATTGTCTCATAATACTAGTACTGTTTTAACTGTGGGAACAAACTTGGGAGTAGTATTACTAATAGAGTTTAAGAAATATACCAGTGTAGTAAATTTACAAAAGTGTTTAGTTAAAAATATTTTGGAAATGTTGTCATTAGAATATGTCATTAGAATACCTGGGGAATATTCCTAATTCACAAAAATGATTCCTGAACAAGGTTGCTCCCTGGGAAAAAATATTCTACGGCCCTTATCCACCCATATTGAAGCCTAACAATCTCTTACTGATTTGTTTATATTTATTAGTCAGTCAGAACATAAAATTAGTTCATGATGAAATAGCACTGCAGAAAAATAAAAAAGAAGAGTAGCAAAGTACTCACCCCATAAATCTGGGGCAAATTTTCTCATAAATACATATCATATTTGTAGGAAGAATAAGCACAGATAAGGAACACCTATGGAAGGGCATGCATTTAGAAAATACAGTGTAGTTAGGAACTACTACTCAATTAATCAATAAATACTAATTAAGTATTTACTACACATGCCAAGCACTGTGCTAAACATGGAAGACATACTCACATGTCTGATGCTATAAGACTATTGACACCTTCTGGTGATACCTAACTATTCT
Organism: Gymnobelideus leadbeateri; assembly: GCA_011680675.1. Taxonomy (NCBI): domain Eukaryota; kingdom Metazoa; phylum Chordata; class Mammalia; order Diprotodontia; family Petauridae; genus Gymnobelideus; species Gymnobelideus leadbeateri. The sequence continues at coordinate 7,878 of WOXC01004782.1, read as the reverse complement.
GGCTGGGCCTACAACAGGCCTACATCCTGTTGATCTCTTCAAGCCATGTAATCTCTTCTAGATGCATATTCTCCACCAAATATGTTATCTCCATTAGACTTGGAGTCTCTCCCGGATGCATAATCTCTTTGAGATATAGCTGGCATCTCTATCAGGCATAGCACGCATAGCCATGTGTTTATGGAGATTCTCTCCTCTTCCAAATTTGGAGTGTGATCTCCTCCTTCTTCTAGATTAGAAGAGCAAATTTTGCACTTTCTTAGACATGAAAGTCTGGGGGATTTTCTAGCTCTTTCAGGAAATTAGTAGCATTTGACACACTTAGCGCTGTACCAAGTAAAATCCATGTTGGAGGTAGGAGAGGAAAGGCATGAAAAACCTTCCTAACTATTTTATCTCAATTAGTGATCCATATAATCTTTTCAGAATATTGTTAGGTTTGGCTTTTCACATCCAATCACAGGTGCTTTTTTCCAAAGACAAAGATCCTTAGAAATAGATGATATAAAGGGAACAGTAAAGATGGTGGGGTGGAAAAAGCAATGCAGTGTAGCTTCCCATCTCACACCCACACACAAATGCTCTAGCCAAAATATAATTAAAGAGTCAAACGTATTATTTAGGAAATCTGAAGGGAAGCCACAGTGTATCATTTTTTCCAGCCCAACTTCATAAACCCATGCAAGTGATAGGACAAGAGCCGTGGGACAGGTTGGATCAGGGTCATAATCTCTGACTTATCCCCTAGACTCAGACAAGAAATAGGGAAGTAGCACTGTTGCTTTAAACATACAGAGCCTTTCAGGAAGCTTACAGGAGCCAACAACTGTCTAAGGGAGCTACACATAGGGAAGTTACAGCTGCATTGTCTAGACCTAAATCAGGATATAGAGACAGAAAAGTAAGTCTAAGGAAACAGTATTAAATCAAACACTAGATCAAATTTCATAGGATCAACTAAATGTCTGTTACTTCTTTGCCTTCCAGGCCACCATTGTGGTCTATAAAGAACACAATATTCAATACTCATATAAGTTAGGGTCAAGATATATAAAGCCATGCAGTCTTCAGCCTAGCCCTAACACAAAGATTCAAATTTAGAAGGAAGGCTGGAAAACTGAATAAAACAAAACAAAGGTAAAAAAAAAATCCATAAATATGTTATTATGGAGTCAGCAATCCCTAAAATGCAAATGTAGAAAAGGATAATATATTAAAAATGATGATGATAACAATTAACATATATGTATATGCATATATGTATATACATTTATACATGCACATATACATATATGTACATGTGTGTATATACACATGCATGTATGTATAAATGTCAGTTTGAGGTTTGCAAAGCACTTTGCAAGTATCATCTCATTCTATCCTCACAATACTGGAAGTTAGGTGCTGTTATTATCTTCTTTTTAGAAATAAAGAAAAGTAAAAAGAGGTTAGGTGACTTGTCCTAGTAGGTGTCTTAGGCTTTGTTTGAACTCAGGTCTTTCTGACTCCAGGTCCAGCTCCTCCATCTCCTGTGCGACCTACCTACAAAGCTTCCAATAAAAACACAGCTTGACTACAAATTCAAAGAATATCACTAGAAGAAATGAAGCAAGAGTGTTTTCTGAAAGTCAAAATGATTTTACAAATGAAATAACAGATATAGAGGAAAGTCTTTGAAAAGAAATGAAAGTTTTGGAAGGACTTGGAGAATAAAAAGTTTAGCACTTTTGATAATTATCCCATAGAGAGGTTGATCAGTAGACCTGATTAGGAATTCTACAAAGAGAAACAAATCAACACAATAGCCTAGGGTTCAGTAAATCTCCAAATGCCTGCTACTATGAAAAGGAAGCATTATTTGACGGGAAAACCAGGAATTAACATGGCAAAAACTCATCATATCCCAAGAAAATTCTCATGTTTTCCCACGTTTTTGTTTTATTTCCCACTCATTGTTTATTAACCGTTTTTTTTTCCTTCCAGAGGAATTTTATTAATTTTTCTAGCTACAAACTAATCCATTATGTTCTTTGTTTGTTTGGCATTGAATAAATAGATCAACTTAGGCAATGTCATTACTTTGTTACATTGGCTCAGACTACTCATAAATGATAACCATTTCTATAATTCAATAGGTGTATCCTTATTGCCATAAAGTATTCTACAGTTTTCTTAAAAATAGGTCTTAACAAACAGATTTCCAATTACTTTATAGTTATTTTGATTTGAATTTCTTTTTATTTCTAATTCTGCTGGATTTTATTTGTGATTTGCAGAAATTCTGATGATAAGGTTACGATGATGTGGTTAGAAATAAAATATCACATCATAAACTAATTAGAGGAGCAAGTCAGAAAAAATGCCTTTCAGCTATATAGAAAGGGGAAGAAGTGCTGGAGAAATAAGGGGTAGAGAGGACCATAGAAGATAAAATGGATAATTTTAATTAAGTGCAATTTAAAAGTATTTACAGAACAATTCCAATATAGCAAAGTTTAGAAAATAAACATGTGGCTGATGGGAAATCTTTGGGAAGTTTCTCTGATAAAGTTATCATTTCCAAGATATGTAACTAACTGATTTAAATGTATGTGATGAAAAATCATAACCCTTTAGATAAATGTTCAAAGGCAGTTGTCAAAGGAAGAAATTCAAGTCATAAAAAATAAGAAAAACAAAATGTCTCAAATCCCAAATAATTAGAAAAATGCAAGAGTAATTCCAAGGTTCTATCTCATGTGGCAAAGATGACAAAGAAAATGACAAACATTAGAGCAACTGTGGGAAAACAAGCACAGTAATGCATTAGTGGTAGCAGAGTTAATTGATTTTGCCATTCTGTAAAGCAGTTTGGAATTATGTTCAAAAAGTTACCAAAGGCTGATTCGATGATAACACTGTTAGGTCTATACCGTAAAGAGATGAAAAAAGAAGGAAATTCTTATAGTGACTGGATATAGATACAGATATACTGATATAGATGTATACACACACACACACACACACACACACACACACACACATATATATATATAGTGTGTATATATATGTATGTATGTATGTATGTATACATACATATGTGTGTATCAGCTTTTTTTATAGTAGCCCAAAACTGGAAGGTTTTCCTCTTAAGGAATGGCTAAACAAACAATGATATGGGCTATGGTATATAATTGTAAAAGAAATGATGAAGTTATTACAATGATTAAAAAAATGGTTCCAGAATGAATTGCGATGATCTCTATGAAGTGAACAGAAGTAGACCAATTTATATAATAACATTATAGAGGAAAATAATTGTGAAAGACTTTAGAACTAATCAATGCACTGCTAAGAACATTGGTCTAGGGAACTCAAATCTTTACCTGTAAGACTTCTTCCTCAGAGAAAACTAGAGTTATTCCTCTTTCTTATTTATCATTAATTTTATTAGAGCACATTGTGGAAAATAATGGACAAAGATTGATCACCCTGTGATTTTTTTAAAGTAACTCACAACGACTATATATAAATCACAGGAGGTATATGATCTATGTCAACGAAAAGCGTGCCAACATCATCAGAATTCTGAATCTTAGAAGTATTAAAGCAATTACACTCATCATGTGTCATGATCTGCGACCCTATGCTACCTTCAATATTTTATTCTGTTTTCTACCAATATTCCATGAATACTAGACTTCTATAATGGACTGAAAATTATGATAAATATGAGATATATTGGTGATCAGAATTCCTGGCCAATAATCTGTTACCCTAATAATAAATGATTAGTTGACTGTCAATTAGTATAGTTCTGCCTAGAAATTAAAATATTTAAAAATAAAGAAAATTTATACACACACACACACACACACACACACACACACACACATACAGTTTTAATGGTAATGTGTATTTGGGGAAAGTGTCTCCTGTTATATAGATGTAGTCCTGATGGCTATTTTGTATAAATTTTGTGAGATTCATTTTCACATAATTTTGAATTTAAGACATGCAAGGAAAAATCAAATGTTTTAAATGGTAACTACATTGAAAATATCTTGCCCCATAATTTGAGCAATATTTGTGAGCTAAAATGTAATTTGATCCACATAAGTGAATATCAAAAGAATAAGTCAAACCTACACATGAAGAAAAAAATACGCACTTCAGAAAATAATGATCTTAGAAATAGGAAAAAATATATGATCAAAATAGAAAAGGATACTATATAAACTTTTTTTAGCTTCCTTTCCCTAAAACACAGTGACAAATAATAAAAGATGTAATAAGTAACTGAAAGAGCCATATGCATTTTGCTATTTAACAAATACGTATTTAAAAAAGATAGTTGTGCCAATTTTCACACAAACTCCAAAGATTTATGTTTCTGTTTGTAAAACACCATTAATGAAATAAAATTTAAACTATCGGTGCTTTTCCACTGTCCTTACATAAGCATAGAACCATGAGACTGTAGTTTAAATTTCACTGTTTTAAAAGAATACTGAAAGAATCACTTTAAAACAAATAAGATGTAAAAATCTGAAGCAAACCTTAATGCTCTCCGGGACACAGAAGTGCACATCAAAAATGTACACAAATCAGTCACTATTCTCCTTCAGATAAATCTAAAATGCCAAACTGTAAGAGCCGAATAACTTTTGAAAATGTAAAGTTCCAGTTGATATCGTAAACCTATAGGATTTTGGTAATTAAATGATGTTTGCTTTGAGAAAGCAAAGTCTTCAAATTGAGTATTGTGTTCTAAAGACACAGCTCTTTGATGACCCCCATAGAAATAATCTGCATGGGATAAATACAAATCTGTGTCTTCTCCCCATTAACATATGGTCCACATGTACTATGATCAAGCTATATGGTCTACTTGGTGTTCCTTGCAGAACATAACCATGTCACATCTCTGCACCTTTGAACTGACTGTCCAGAATTCTCTGTGATCACCTCACTCTATTGCTTTGATGACTTCCTTCAAGATACCCCTCACATACCTTCTGTAGCCATCTCATTGGCCAGAGACATACTATTCTCTTCTACTCAAAGATAACTTTACATTTACTCTGTAAAAATATAGTATAGGGGAAGAGTCAAGATGGTGGTGTAGAAGCAGGAAAACTCCCTGCACTCCCCCTATAACTACCTCACATACCTATAAAAATGAATCTAAACAAACGGTAGGGCTACAGAACCCACAAAGTGATAGAAAGAAATGAACCTCCTGCTGAAGACAGCTCAGCAGCTGGACAGGAAGGGCAGCACACTGGGAGCAGGGCTCAGCCCCTTGTGAGCCCATGGTTTTGGCCTCAGGGTGGTCCTACCAGCCACAGCTACAGGAATTTCAGGAGAATGGATCACCAGGAGGTGTGTTTGTTTCCAGAATTATCAACCCATAAATGACAAAGTGAGAGGTCAGTGGACTTTGGGAACAAAGGGTCCAGGAGTGTAGTCCACCCTCTGCACCCCACCCCCCTGGGCAAGGAGTGGCTGAGGCATGGTGGCTGTGCAGGCATAACTGTAAAGTGGCTGCTTCAGAGCTCCTGGACTGCAGATTGCAGGGGGACCAAGCAACCATTCTGAGGGGTAATTGCCCTTTCTTTAATCTGCTTGGATCCGGATTGCTGTCTAGGGTGGAGGTCCTGGGGTGGGTGACCAGGTGCCAGAGCCTGGGGAGGCTTCAGAGAGGGAGCCCAACTAATAGTTCCAACAGCTGTAAAAACCCCAGCAATTTGGGACAAAGCTCTCCAATCTGGAAACAGAATTCTACTGTGACAAAAAAGCTCAAAATTTAAGTAATTGAGTGGCAACATGTGCAAGCAAAGAAAGCAAAGCCATCAAAGCAATCCAACGTTGGATTCCTTTTCTGGGACAAAAAGGATCAAAACATGGAACAGGAGGAAGAAAATGAAGTCAGAACTCCTGCACCAAAAGCTTCAAAGAAAAATATGAAGTGGTTACAGGCTACAGAGGACCTTAAGAAGGATTTTGAAAACCAAGTAAGAGAAGCAGAGGAAATTAGGAAGAGAAATGAGAGAAAATCATGAAAAAAGTGTCAACAACCTGACTGAAGAAAATAACAACTTAAAAAATAGAGTAACTCAAATGGCAAAAGAGGCTCAAAAAGCCAATGAGGAGAATAATGCCTTAAAAAGTCAAATTTACCAGATGGAAAAAGAATTTCAAAACCTCACTGAAGAGAATAATTCCTTCCGAATTAGATTGGAGAAAATAGAAGCCAGTGACTTTATGACAAATCAAGATACGGTTAACAGATCCAAAAGAATGAAAAAATAGAAGACAATATGAAATATCTCATTGGAAAAACCACAGACCTGGAATATAGGACAAGGAGAGATAATTTAAAACTTATTGGAGTACCTGAAAACCATGATCAAAAAAAGAACCTAGAAATCATCCTTCAAGAAATTCTCAAGGAACATCGCCCTGATATTTTAGAAGCAGAAGGCAAAATAGGGGTTGAAAGAATTCACCAATCACCTCTTGAAAAAGAACCCAAAAAGAAAACTCCTAGGAATATTATAGCTAGGTTCCAGATTCCCAGATCAAGGAGAAAATATTACAAAAAGCCAGGAAGAAACCATTTCAATACTGGGAAACACAATCAGCATAACACAGGATCTGGCAGCTTCTACACTGAGGGATCAAAGGGCTTGGAGGTCAAAGTAGCTGGGATTATAACAAAGAATCACCTCCCCAGCAAAACCAAGTATCATGTTTCAGGGGAAAATATGGTTATTGAATGAAATAGAGTACTTTCAAGCTTTCTTGATGAAAAAAAAAACAGAGTTGAATAGAAAATTTGACATTCAGATACAAGAAGCAAGAGAAGGTAAACAGGACAAAGAAATCATAACGGACTTATCAAAGTTGAACTATTTACATTCCTACATGGAAAAATCATAATTAACATATGAAATTTTTTCTCAGTATGAGAATAGTTGAAGGGAATATAAATGTGCTTTTTTGTTATTAAACAAATGCTTTATTAACTTCTGTTTTACATCATTCATTTTCGCCAGATTTTGAATTACAATCATTTTCCCCCCGTTATTCCCCTACCCACCATCCCAGAATAGCAGTCCCACAAGATACTGCTTCCTCCAATCTGCTCTCTCCCATATCTTCTCCCATACCCCCTTCGACTTTTCCATTAGAGCAAGGTGAATCTCTGTGCCCCAATGCCTGCACATCTTATCTCCCAATTACAAGCAAAAGAGTATTAATAATAGTGTTTATATATATTTGAAACATTTAATTTTAAGACCTCGAATTTCAGATCCATTCCCTTCCTCCCTTGTCACCCATTCCCTCTGGGAAGATAAGTAATTCAGTATATGTTGTACATGTCCAGCAATGCAAAACATTACCATAGTAGATATATTGTACAAGGCTGCTTACAATTCACTCCCACCCATCCCACCCCCCACCTGATCCATTCCCTACTTGATCCTGTCCCTCTTCTATAGTGGGTACTTCCAACCTCCCCTCCCCCCAAGAATGTCCTCCCATCCATCATCCATCCTCTCATCCGCCTTCCCCCTTTTCTGCTGCAGGGTGAGATATCCCATTTAGTATGTATGTCATTCTCTCCCTGAACCAAATTCAATGAGAATATGGTTTTGCCTTTTTGCCTTCCTGTTGTTCCCCTCCCCTGCAGCCACTTCCCTTTGCTTCTTCTACATGAGATAGTTTACCCTACCCTGTCTCTCCCCATTTCCTCTTGCCACTTGCCTCTCTCACATCATAATTTCACCCCTGAAGTATCATCCCTTCCCAACAAATTCAACCTATGCCCTCTATCCATGTATAACTGTAAACATATACACACACATTCACATATGTATTCAAATGACCATA
>WOXC01004781.1:0-177966 GCA_011680675.1 Gymnobelideus leadbeateri | reverse complement strand
AACAGTGGATTGCTAAATAAAAGTTTGCTACTTTCATTCAGCATTTCTCACTTTTTTATCTGAATAATTAAAAATTGTTTTTTGGGAGGTTTGGATTAATTCACAGGTCAACCAACAGCCCATTATTAGTATTCTTGTCATTGCACAAGCTCTCCAATATTTATCATTTCTATTTTTTGTCAATTTTTTAAAACGTATCTCTCTATCTTACCCAACCTGGAAGTGTTGCCACAACTCATTGTACAGCCCCTCTGCTAATTAGTAAGAAGCTTTGACTTACTACATTTTCCACCTGGACTGACTCACCCTTTCTTAGGAAGCTTGGTGGCAGCAAGCCTCCAAGGCTCACCACATTGGTTCTAAACTCAGTCGGGACACCCAATCACCTTTAGTCCTAAGGGAGACCACAGTTTCTGAGTTCAGAAAGCCATTGGTCTACACAAGGATTATAAGGATGTGCTGCCATGCCCTGCCATTTTTTTAAAAGCCATTTTTGCAATTTACTCAGAAATAAAACTTAGTAGTTACTTTATTCTGTATATTTTAATGTAATGAGACTAATCAGGCAAAATGCAGGGTATGCTAGATTAAGGCACCTTTTATGAAACTAGGCATGTTCTCTGGTCTCTTTCTGCAGAGAATGGGCTCTGGTTCTTATATCTGAAATACCCTCTGCCTGCTGTGAACTCTCCATTTGATTGGACAGTTCCTCCCAGAACTTACATTTGAAGGAAGATATCCAGGCCAAGCACATTTTCATTCTACTCCTGGCTACTCTGCTGAGTCTCTGCACTTTCTTTGCCACACCCCATATGCTAGGAACTTGATTTCCTCCTCTATCCCATTTTTACCTCCCTGTATGTGCTGTCTTCACCCATTAGAATGCAAATTCCTTGGGGTCTGGGATGTTTATCACTTGTATTTTTATTCCCCAAATTTATCACAGTCCCTGGCACATTGTACACTCTTAAGAATGCTTGTGAATTTGCTTGTGGATGACTCCTTGCTGAAGAGCATGCATTTGGGCATTACACAGCAAGTCTTTATTGGTTCCTGTGATTTAAAGAGTCATTTCAAATGTAATTGATGACTGAGTAATGATGAACATGGGAGTAGTTTAGGAGAAAATTCCATTTTCACATTTGAGATATATTCAGTGCTTTCTTTTCCTTATAATTTCAGCAAGGGATGATAGAGGGTATTTCTTTACTATAAGCACATGGCAGTGGAAACTCATATTTACCTCAGTGAGCATGAGTTCCTGGCTCCCTTTTACTTTTATCTTTACTTCCATGAGCATAGATCAGTGAATAGATAATGAACAGTGAACATTTCTTGTTTCAGTGACTACTTGAAGAGTTTGAAAAATTCTGAGTCAACTCTCAGCTAGGCAAGTGGAAGTGAAATTTGTAACATTTTCTTTGTGGGGTTTGGGGGAAAGTGCCAGAATCAGCAAAAGAACTAAAGAAAATCAAAGCTGTACCTTGTCTGGAAATGGAATCTGGACCTTTCAAGTTACTCAGTCTGCAAAAGGCAGAGTTAACCACAAAGTATTCTTTAAATATCTATTTACCAAACCCACAAAGTTGCCTTTACTTCTGGGAGTTTAAAATTTATTGTTTTCTATATCCATCTTTCTCAATGCATGCCTTTGTGTTCTTTTCTATCCTAAGAATTTTCTGTGGTGGAGAAAATAGATTGCTGCCTTCTACCTGGTATTCATATTGTAACTTGAGCATGATTTCCAGAAGGACCACTATGAATTCCTTTTAAAGAGATCATAGACATGAAAAAAAACTAAACATTATTTTAGAGATTTTCTTGGAGCTATTCCAGGCTAAGGACTACAGGACACAGAAAGAAGGCTAGAGAAGTCTGACTCCAGTCTTTAAGGCATCAGACCCTCAAGATGAAATCAGAGAGTCTATGAGAGTCTCTCAAAGCCAGAGTACTTATAGGAAGGGGAGCCATGTGGCTTATAAGTTATATTAGTATTAATTATTTGTGGAATTTGTGTATCTTTTAATAGTTTGTGAGGTTTTTTAATACTATTTACTCCTATCCTTAGATTACCTATCTATTAGAGAATAATTAGGCTGTAAATGTTAATTTCCTTTCACCCTGAATATTGCAAAGTATTTTCATCAGATATATTTCATACACTTATGGAACATTTAAAGAAAAAAAATCATTGCATTAAATTTTATCATTTTATTTTTTTAAACAAATTCATTATTAACTTCTGTTTTACATCATTCCTTTCCTCCAGATTTTGAGTTACAATTATTTTCCCCCCTGTTTTGTGGTTTTGCCTTTTTGCCTTCCTATTCTTCCCCTTCCTTGGAACCACTTCCCCTTGCTTCTTCTACATGAGATAGTTTACCCTACCCTGTCTCTCCCCATCTCCTCTTGCCAGTTTCCTTTCTCATCTCATAATTTCACCCCATGATTATCTTCCCTTCCCAACAAATTCAACCTATGCCCTCTATCCATATATAACTGTAAACATATACACACACATTCACATATGTATTCATATGACCATATGCCCTTCTTCCATTATTTTCATACTGAAAAAGGTTTCATCAGTTACAGTTATTGTTTTTCCATATAGGAATGTAAATAGTTCAACTTTGATAATTTCCTTTTGATTTCTTTTCCCTGATTATCTTCTCAGGCATTTCCTGCTTCTTGCTTCTGGATGTCAAATTTTCTATTCAACTCTGTTTTTTTTTCCCCAAGAATGCTTGAAAGTCCTCTATTCCACTGAATGACCATATTTTCCCCTGAAACAAAATACTCAGTTTTGCTGGGTAGGTGACCCTTGGGTTCATTCCCAGCTCTTTTGCCCTCTGGAATATCATATTCCATGCCCTTCAATTCCTCAGTGTAGAAGCTGCCAGGTCCTGGGCTATTCTGATTGTGTTTTCACAATATTGAAATTATTTCTTCCTGGCTGCTTGTAGTGTTTTCTCCTTGATCTGGGGATTCTGGAACCTGGTTATAATATTCCTGGGAATTTTCTTTTTGGGATCTTTTTCAGGAGGTGATTGGTGGATTCTTTCAACCTCTATTTTGCCCTCTGGATCTAAAACATCAGGGCAGTTTTCCTTGAGAATTTCTTGAAGGGTGATTTCCAGGTTCTTTCTTTGATCATGGCTTTCAGGTAGTCCAATAATTTTTAAATTGTCTCTCCTGGATCGATTTTCCAGGTCAGTGGTTTTTCCCATGAGATATTTCACATTGCCTTCTAATCTTTCATTTGTTTGGATCTGCTTAACAGCATCTTGATTTCTCATAAAGTCATTAGCTTCCATTTGCTCCAGTCTAACTCTGAAGGAATGAATCTCCTCAGTGAACTTTTGAGATTCTTTTTCCATCTGGCAAATTCGACTTTTTAAGGCATTCTTCTCCTCATTGCCCTTTTGGGCCTCCTTTGCCATTTGAGTTAGTCTATTTTTTAAGGTGTTCTTTTCCTCAGTCAGGCTGTTGACCCTCATTTCATACTTTTCCTGCATCCTTCTCATTTCTCTTTCCAATTTTTCCTCCACTTCTCTTATTTGATTTTTAAAGTTCTTCTTAAGGTCCTGTATGGCCTGCAACCCACTCATGTTTTCCCCTGGGGCTTTTGGAGCAGGACTTCTGGCCTCACAGTCCTCCTCCCGCTCCATGCTTCGACCCTCTTTGCTCCCAAAATATGAGTCTAAGGTTGCATTTTTCTGTTTAATTTTTTTCCTTTGCCTTGGCATCTTGCCACTTAATTACTTGACTTTTGGGCTTGTTGCCAGACAGGAACTTTCATCCTGAACGTGTGGGGGGACAACTTCCGTTTCTGGCAAGCTGGAAACCCACCCACGACCTCCACCCCAGATCACAATCTAGATCCAGGGAGGTTAAAGCAAGAGTGATTCCCCGACCCCCCCCCCCCCAGACTTGTTGCTGGATCTCCCTACAGTTCCCAGCCCAGGAGCTGGAGCTGCCTCTAACAACTACAAAATGGCATGTCTCCTCATTGGCTTCTAGCCCCCAGGGGAGGAAGATGACACATTCCCCAAATACTTGTCCCAAAGTCCATAGGGCACTAACCTCTCACTTTGTCCTAGGCATGTCTATGTTGATAATTCTGGAATCTCCACAGCTGCTGGTGTTCTGGGGTCCCTCCAGCCAGCTGCTGGCCCTGCTGCCCTGGGGCTAAAACCGTGACTCAGGTGGACCTGTCCTCGGCTCCCTGTGCACTGCAAGAAGTGCTGTGCTGGTCCTTCCTGCAGGGCTGCTGGACTGTCCTCAGCGGGAGGTTAGCTTTTCTGTGTCATTCTGTGGGTGCTGGGGCTCCAGAAGTTGTTCAGAGTCCCCTTTTACATGGTTTGGAGGTAGTTTGGGGGAAGAGTGGCTTGGACAGGCTATTTCTACTCCTCCATCTTGCTGTAATATTAAAATTTTATCATTTTAGACTTTTTTTTTTCCAATTTTATGGTCAAACACTTTTAGATTTAACTTTTTTGATGGTAAAACAGGGCAAGTCATGTAATTATTGAGTGTTTCCTGTACACTATTTAGGAAATATAGACTATACTTCACAAAGATATGAGAACTCATGGGAAAAACTCAAAATGACTAAATATTCTGAGGCAAAGAAAAATAGACATTGAAAACTCCTAGGGAATAGGGAATTAGCATGTGGAAAAGGGTATGTGGGTGTTGGAAAATATCATTGAGAGTAAGAAGAAGCAACAGAAAAAGACGGTGTAAAAACCAGAAAAGGGGGAGAAACTAGAGGGGGCAAATATTCTGTTTTTACTTGGCCAGAAACCCATGAACACCCATCATACAAAACAACTTGGAAACTAGGAAAGGACAAATAATATAAAAAGACCTCAATGTGAAGGTCTATGGAAAAAGATATAAGAAAAATATAAGTTGAGGAAAACGAAATAGAAACAAGTTTTGTATTTGTTTATTCTTTTAAATATGTTTCAGTACTCAGTTGAATGTTTTGGATTGTTTTGTTTGTCTGTTTTCCTTCTTTTGGTTTTACTCTAAGACTTTCCTTAGCTCCTAGAAAGGGAAAAGTGATGTGGAAAATGGGAAGAAAAATACCTGTGGAAAATCATCACCAAGAGGAAATAAAACCTAGCTCAGACTGATGCATTATGACCCTAAAAAGATTACCTTACATTAAGATACCCTTGTGTGAGTTTTTAAGAAGAGATCACTGAGGGATAATTTTCCAGGAAGTAGAAAATGAATGTAACATACAAAAGAGTTGAAGAACTTGATGGGACAAATACATCAATTAGCAAACTTCATCTGTCCCTTGACTACTATTCCTCTTCTAACTGTAGCTTCCAGCTCAAGAATATTTTCACTTTTGATAATCAACCTATGAATGAGTATTTACCATCTACTATTTTTCATATACTTTGTTATGTGCTAGGAATACAAAGAAAAATTAGCCACTGCCCTCAAGGAGTTCACATTTTAATGGAAAGAAACAACATATAAATAACTACAGAGAATGTAGATGTATATGTGTGTATAGACATAATATGCATTATATAAAATTGTACATACATGTTACATTGTTAATATAATGTAATATAATGTTAACATATTATATTATATAATTAACATATCATAGAATCAATATAATTAATAATATTAGTGAAAGTAATTTTAGAATAGAAGGCACCAATGGCTGAAGGAACCAGAAAAATCCTCCTGCAAAAGGGATTTGAGGTATTTAAGTTTATTCTTGAAAATGTCAAGGAAAGAGGTAGAAATGAGGATGGAGAGCTTCCCAAATATTAAAAAAAAGTTAGTGTCAAAGCATCAAGACAAGAGATAGAGACATATAGAAGGAAGAATAATTAGACTAATGAAGATGGAACATGTAATATATGAAGGGAGTAAATTGTAAGTCAACTGGAAATTTAGGAAGGGACTGGGTTTTATAAAACTTTAATTGCCAAACAGAAGATTTATATTTTATCCTTGATGGAACAGGGATCTACTATATTTTATTGAGTGTGGTTTTGGGAAGAAGACTGCATGATCAGACCTATGTTTTACCCAAAAAATCACTTTACCAGCTGCATGCAGGATTAATTGGAGTGGGGAGATATTGGAGGCAGGGATACTAATTAAAAGTAAATTACCTAGTCCAAATGAAAAGTGATGAGGGCTTGAACAATGAAGGAGGAAGGGAGATTGGGGGTAGTTCAGTAAGTGGAAAGATATGTTATGAAGATTGAATGACAATATTTGGCGACAGATTTCATATGAGGGTAAGTGAGAATGAGGATCATTCTAAGCTTGTGCACCTGGGTGACTGAAAAGATGGTAGAACCTTTGATTATGAAGAAATTGAGAAGAAGGGAGTGTTGTTGTCAGGGGAAATAATTAATTTGGAAATGCTGAGTTTGAAGAACCTCTAGGATATGGAGTTTGGGATGTCCTAAAGGCAACTGGTTATGTGAATTGGGAGATCAGAGATCCACATAAACATCAGAGAATTATTTGTATGTTCAGATGATTTTTAATCCATAGGAATTGTTGAGATCACTAAATGATGGAATGTAGATAAGTGACAAAAGAAGAGAGTCCAAGGCACTACCTTGGCAGACACTAATATGGATATAGAACAAGCAAAGGATATTGATAAGGAGTAGTGAGGGAAACCATGAACAGGGAAAAGTTATTAAAGTGGAGAGGAAATAGTATTCGGGAAGATCAATAGTGTCAGAATCTACAAAGAGGTCAAGAAAGATAAAAAAAAAAGGTCCTTGCATTGGGCAACTAAGAGAACATCTGTAATTTTGGAGGGGGTAATTTTCATTTAAATGATGAGTTCACAGGAATGAGTGCAGAGGGTTTAGAAGAAAGGAAGAGGAGAGGAAATGGAGGCACTGTGTTTAGATGGCTTTGTCAAGGAATTTAGCTGAGAGGATGCTATCCCATTCAGCCTGGGGCTTGTAAACATTTGGGCAGTTGAAGACCTGAGAGCTTTGAAGTGGTCAAATAAATAATTAACATTTGATTAGGCAATACAAAACATGGTAATCATATGAAGACCTAAGTAAAAGTAAACCTAGGAGATTTAAGAGGTCAGATGATAAAATACCTGCCCAACATCCAGTGGGCAGACTGAACCAAGACTATGGAAAGTAAAATTTGCTTTGAGATGAGGTTGCCAAGTAAGTTCCTTTTGCTTTGTAACAAGGGAGAGTTGTAAGAGTGGGAGCGAAAAACATGGACATGAGTATGATGTACAAAGTAAAAGACACCAATAATTTATTTTTAATGTGAAGCAAAGAGTAAAGAGTTGCTAGCCAGTGTGGGAGACAATGATGGAAGTAACCAGGTAAGTGGACCAGAAATTTGTAAACCAAAGCAGGTGTGGCTCTTCCAATTGGGTGGTATCACACTGTAGAAGGAAGGGAGTAGTGTTTTTATAGGGTTGTAGAGGAATGGAATGGAGTAAAAGTTGATTGATCAAGGTCCCTGTTGTTGGGTCTCAAAACTGATTCAGTACGATAATCCTTTTACTCAGTTTCAGGGTTAGGGATTTCTGCATAATGAGATGCATCAGGGCCAGGTTATTTCCCAGAAGAAATTACACAACAGGATAATATGACCCTTACTATTTTGGATTATGTGAATTGAAAGCACTAATGGGAGAGTGCAGAAATACATGTGTGAGCAAAATGGAGTAATTCTCAAAATGGAGTAGTTCTGGATCCACACCAGCATTAATGATAAGTTAATTCTTTTTGGTCATTAAATCAAAACCCCAAGGATTTCAATCAATTTGCTTTGTTCCAGTTTTTATATGCACTGTCTGTGCTTTGTTACATTTTCTGAATGTATTTTAGAAGGCTGAAAACTGCTTTTTAACATGTATATTCTATGATTTTTTTTTTGCTTTTTTCTGTCTATTTATGGCCTATGTGTGGACTTGCAACACTATCCCCTGAGTGAAAGTAAGAGCTCTGATTTCTTAACTTGAATGATTACATGTGATAGTATTTTAGTATTTGTTCAAAGCAAAAAAAAGCAGGATTAAAGTTCTGTTATTCTTTTACATGTTTCATTTATAACCTGAGGTTTGCATTCCCCACTTGAGTTTTAACAAGAAATGGAGGTTAATGCTTGGACATGCCTAGGTATACGAATGGGGACTGAGATGAATTCAAAGTGAAAATAGACAAATCAGTACAAATAAAGTAAGATGTTTCATCTAGACTAGGTGGGTGCTTACATTTTAGGAAAGTCAAAAATACAACTCAGTTACCTCTTTCTTTCGAGTTTTACACAGTGCTGTACTTTCTAGTTAGATCCAGAAGGATGATAATTATGATATATTTAAATCTCATCTCCCTCTGTAACTAAGTGCTGAGATGATAGCTGTCATAGAAGTGCATAGATAGCTAGATGCACAATGGGCTCTGGTGCAGAGAAGGCTGTTCGTTTGCTATGTTTAACCCAGATGGAAGTGACAGGTAGCAGAAATCTCACCAGCATGTTTTCAAGAGATTTCATCCAAGTTTAGCAGACAAAAATGATCAAATGAGGAGCGATGAAGATGATTTTGCGCTGGTGTTGCCGTCTATCTGGGTGATGAAGCTGGAGAGACAGACATATTTCCAATGCAGGACCCAGAAGGTTAAGTCTTTCAAATCCATCCTCAATAGAATTACTAAACTGATACACATGAATGCACTGGTTTAACTAGGCCACTTCCCTGCTCAAAAGGCTACACAATAGTAACTCACTACTGCTTTGAGAAAAAGAAAGCCCATATTTCCTATTTAAAGCTGTTCACAATCTGGACCCAACTGGTCTTCTCATGATTGCCCATTTATGCTCTTATTAATCCTCATTAATGTGTCTTAATCTCTGACCAACTGAATTACTTACATTTCCATCTTTGTACCTTTATATCTCTTCTCTCTGGGCCTTCACACAGATTGTTCAAAGGGCCTAGAGTGTCTACAATCCTTATATTACTTCAAATTTCAGCTTACATGTGCTACGTCCTATAATTGGTCTTTCTAGATTTTCCTGATTATTGATTATTTTGTAAATTTTTGTCTTTTTCTGTACAAATACATGTTGTTGCATCCCCTCTCCCCCCATCAAACATATACAGTGTAAGTTCCTTAAGTCAGGACTGCTATATTTTTGTCTTTGCACTACCACTGACTACCACAACTTCTGGCATATAGTAGGTCCTTAATAAATAATTGTTGAATTGAACTGAATTGAATTGTGATGGAAATAGAGACAAATCCATCCTCCACTCAACTATCAAATTGATATGATAAAGCACAGGTATAACCATGTCAGAGTCCACACTCCCTCACACCATGTAATCAACTCCAGTGGCTCCCTATAGTCTGTAGGATCAAATATAAAAATTCTGTTGTTTTTTTAAACCTTTCATAACCTGATGTCTTCCTAGTTTTCTAGTCTTCTTACTCTTACTCTCTCCTCCCTCCATAATTTTTTATATTATCCCCAAGCTATTCCTCAGACAAAACTCTCCATCTCCTGATTCTGGGCATTTTCGCTGGCTGTCTCCTCTGCCTGGAATTCTCTCCCTCCTCAATCCCTGGGATCTTTCAAGTCTGAATGAAAGTCCTACTGTCTATAGGAAATCTTTCTCAGGCCTCCTTTACCTTGTACATATCTTGTCTGTATACACTTACTTTCATATTATCTCTCCCATTAGTTTATGAGCTACTTCAGAACAAGGAATTATTGTTATTATTATTATTGCTTTTTGGAGGGCAATTGGGGTTAAGTGAATTGCCTAAGGTCACATGGCTAGTTTTTGTGTTAAGTGTCTGAGGCCGGATTTGAACTCAGGTCCTCCTGACTCCAGGGCCAGTGCTCTACTCACTGTGCCACCTAGCTGCCCCCTCAAGGAATGATTTTTGTTTGTTTTTACATTCCTATATATCCTCAACAATAAACATACTGCCTGGCACATAATAGGAGCTTAATAAATGCTTGTTGATTTGAGAGGTTCTATAGCATGGTCCTTGTTAAAAGTGAAGAGATTTTTAAGTGTCCATAAAAGGGAAAGTAAGTGGTTGCAGGAGGAAAATAGTGTTAAGCCCAAAGGGTAAAAACAATTATAATGAGGTTTCCTTTGTATAGACTCTATGGAAAAAGAAAATTATGAATGTAGGAAATGTGTTTTTCAGAGTCATGTCAAAGACCACAGGTATCAGGAAAAAGTAAAAAAGGCATGGTCCCATAAGCCTAAGATAAAGGAAGGAAAAATCATACATCAAAGTCAAGAATCAATTTGAGGTTTCACAATCTGATCCCTACCTGTAGAAATGTTATCATCTAGTATACTACTATACAACTACCTCACATTAACTCAATTAATCTATTTTCTCCAAACACACTGTGAATGTTTGGGCCTCTGTGCCTTTTCTTACATTTTTTCCCCTCCTTGTATGCCTCACTACTTATCTCTGTTGCCTTTAGGTCTCATTCATATCTGTAGACAAATACAGTGAAGATAGTTGTAGAAAGCAGGTTAATGGGAAAGATAAGTGATTTGGAACAATCTTGTGCTCTGGAATTATTTGTTCCTCAATTGCTACCAAAATGCAGTTCTCTAATAACAGCTGGCTATGTAGGTGACTCCTTGAAGTTAGTTTGACAAATTAATTCACACTAGGCTATAAACAGCCCAACTGAGCATCTGGTAGTTTCCTTTTTTTTCCTTCTTTTCATCTAGGTGCTAACCTCTGCTATATCTATGATGCTTAAGGGAAGTGAATAATGTCAGTACCTGGCCATCTAAATTTGGCAGACAGCGACAAATTATCAGTAGCCCCACTCTCATTACTTCTCAGCAGAAAGCTAAGAGGAAACACATTCCATATAGTGATCATTTTATTTAGAGTAGAGATGTTTCTTAGGCATCACCAAGTCTGACTCTGTCATTTGACAAATGAGGGAACTAAGATTTACACTGAGGTTAAATGACTTGTCAGTAGTCACATGGAGTAAGTAGTAGAGTCTAGTCCTTAGCCTCAGAATCTAAAACTATGCAATAGATCATATTGTTCCGAAATTTTACCACTGTTTCCTTTTCCATGAGAACTCTATAGACTGTTAATTTGCTACCCTACTGATATCCGTTCACTCTTTCATGGTGCCACAAAATATTTAAGCCTTTTTAAAATTATTTTTTGTCACTGATGAATTAATAAATTCTAAAACTAAAGGGGACCTTAGACATCATCTACTCTAACTCATCACTTTATAGACAGGAAACCAAGTCTCAGAGAAATGAGATAAAAAGTCCAGGTTAATTAATAGCAGAACCCAGTTTAGAATCTAGATCCCAATTGGTCCACCAGGAAGAAAAAAAAAAAACATGACTGGGCAGTAGAATTGATGAACTAAGGACTAGTGATCTGTGAAAATGTGCATTTCTCTGTCAAAATAGAATGTGGAATTTCTGAGAAATGAACATAGTGAGAAAAATTTAATTGGAAGCCATATCATAGTGCTTTCTCTAGCCCAGAAAAAAATCTCTCTCAGAGTACATTTACAGAAAACTATAGGGCCAATTATCAGAATTTATAAACGGTACTAAGGGTAAAGTGTAGACTGACGGCATGTCAACTTCACCATAAAAGATGAAGCCATGCCTTTATGCAGGGGTGTGCTGGAACCAGCTCAAACCAGCTAATAACATATTTGGTGTGAATCTTTACAACTCAGAAATCAGCAAAAGCTACAAATCATGGATTTGTTAATTGTTTTGTTAATTGTCTATGCTTTAAAAAGTGATGGAAAAGTGTCCTTTAATAACTTCTAACTTTGTTATGTCCCCGTGCTAGACCCTGGGAAGAATACAAAGAGAGATGATATAGACCCTGCCCCTCAAGTAGGTTCTGTCTGCTTCATTCAGGAAGATACACACATGAGTACACACACATACACATGCACACAAATTTCAAAATAAACAAGTATTGTCTTTAGAGTTATTTATTTCCGCTTTCAATGAATTCTGTGGCCTCCATTTTTGTGGGTCTTCTCTCTTTCATGCTCAGTTTCAACATTCTCATGTTACTCCCAGGTTGCCAGGACAGTCCACTGTAGTGCTAGTACTCAGAATCTAAGCTTTTTCCGACAACTCCATCACAATGGACCTTATTTTGCCTTTATTCTTTCATAATCTTGTCAAGGTATAGTATCATAATATCCTATTATTAAATATTGAAGGGAATTTTTTATCTCTAGTTCTGAACAGAATTAATATAGTAAGATAGTAGGATACAGATAGATGTATACCTAAATCTAGACCTAGATCTAGACCTAGAGTTATGTATAAGGTCCTCTCTCTCTCTCTCTCTCTCTCTCTCTCTCTCTCTCTCTCTCTCTCTCTCTCTTTTTCTCTCTCTCATTCAAATCTGTGATTCTGGAGGTGTGGAGAGCTCCTGGTATGAAAATTTCCTCTATTAATGTAGATCAACAGCTTATCAGTATAATCAGATCATAGGACCAAAGATTCAGAGCTGAAAGAGAGATTGGAAATTACTTTACAGAATTTCTGGAGTCACTGAGAGGAAAAATGGCCTGCCCATGGTCACCCCACTATTATATGTCAGAGGGAGGTTTTGAAGCAAGTTCTTCCTGACTTTTAGGCTAACTCACTATTTCCTTCCTCAGTGTTGCTTCTCAGAGCGTTAATGGCTGCTAAAAACTTAATGGGATGAAAGATTAAATGTTTTCATCTTGACTTGAGGATAAAAATGATTTAGCTCAGAATGGCAGAGGGCACAAATTCAAACACCAAGGCAGGTCAGCAGGGAATATAATAATGGGCTTGAAGCTTTAGGTACCTTCTACTCACACCACATAGGTTGCTGACTCCAATTACATTTAGGACCCTGCTATCCCCAAAGTTCTCAGAGAGATTGAAATAATCAATATTTCTTCAGCACTTTTGTCCCTCTCATATTCCCTCCAAACACCAAAATGACTTAAAGTACCTGCTTTCCATTCTGCTGCACCCCTACCAAAGTCTGCCTTTTCTGCCTTTTATTGGTCTCCCAGCATTCAGCCCATCAATCCTCAATTTTGTGTTCCAGTAAATTGCCAAACTAATAATCCAAAATAATAATCCTAAAACACAGGTATGACCCCAGCTCAGAAAATTGAAGTGATTCCATGGTATATATAGGATCAAAAAAACCTCCTTTTTGGCATTCAAAGTCTTTCATGATCTGACTATTTCTTGAATCTGTCTTGAATCTGTATGATACTCATATCTTATCAGGATTCTTTGCCCCTCTGGGAGGGTAGAAACAGGGGCTCTAGGGCCCCTAAAAAAGGAGGGAGCTCAGCATAGTTTTTCTCCCCATTTCTCATCAGCTACCTTCTTTTGTATTTTTTTGGATTCTGGTTAGTTAATTGTTGATTCTGGACATAGTCCTAGGTTGTGGTCTTTTCTTTTTCCACATTTCTCCTTAACTAAGTTTAGCAATTCTGTACCTTAATTGGGCAAGAGCTGCTTTCAGTTCTTGGTCTTGATGCTCATCTACATTGAAGACTTTGTGATTGGTAATGGCTTTATGTTCTAAACTCCTCGAGGGATTTGCATTTCAATTTACCACATTGACTTAGTACAAAGGAATGCATCCTAGAATGGTGTAATTTTGGTTACTATGACAGGTTGTTTTTGTTTTGATTTGTTTTCTTTGTCAAATGTATCTTCTTAGGGAACAGTCTATCCATCCCTAATGTCACACACCAGGACACTGTCAAGGAAGAGGAGGAAGATGCTTTTTACAGAAATTATCTTAATGATCCATATCTTGCCCCCAATAGCAATCACAGAGTCAAGATCCCTTTAAATGCTAATAATCTTTAAACCTGAAGTCATTAGCTACTTAACATGTGCACAGATGCCCATATTGATGTTAAGGAAAAGTTGTAACAATGCTGTACTCTATCTCCCACTGTAAAAATCTCTGTTGGTTTCCCAGTGTATATGAAGGCCTTCATGAAATGTGTCCTTAGACCTGGTAATGTGCTGTATCACTAGAATTAATATAAATTTTCACAAGTAATAACCTAATCAATACACTAATTTCCCTGTTTGTATTTCCCACTTTTTCAATATCCTTCCCAAATACATAGAAAAATATAAAAGAGATTATATTCTACTTAATGTTACACTTACTATGGTTTGAATTTCAAACTTGGTGTGTGACCAAGCTCATCAGTCAACTCTAGCTCAGGTAATAATGCTTTCACTTCTGCACATGGAAACAATTAACTAGAAAGTACATCAAACAGTCCTCCTTATGTGAGAAATTCACACATTTTTCATAAATTTTCCACCACACATTCAGGAATTTTTTTTCACCATTTCTCCATAAGTCATTTCATGCAGGGCATTAATCATGTTTTTTAAAAAAATCTTTTTCTGAAATTCCAATGAATTCAGCTATGTCTTTCTGATAATGAGGTGTACAAAGCTGAGCTTATATTTCATTTATAATGCCAGTGACCAAATAAAAATGAAATACTTATCACTTAAACCAGAATTTTAACCCATGGTCACTTTGAACAAATGTAAGTAATTTTAACAATACCCCTTAAAAGTAGGTTAAATATTGCCTTCTTTCAATATTGTAAAAACTGAATCAAAATGTTAGGTAAGTGATTGGTCTGAAGCTTAAAGACATAATTGAAAATCCATATGTCTCTTGTTCTCTCAAGTATGAGACTGAAAAATTAGTGGGTTTACCTGGGATATGACAAAATACTAGACTTGGAATCAAGGAAGCTAGGTTCAAATCCTACCTTTGTTATTTAAGTCTTTACCTCTTTAAGCTTTAGTTTCCTCACCCATTAAAAATGGGGGTGGAGAGGGAATGGGTGACAAGGGAGGAAGGGAATGGATCTGAAAATTGAAGCTTTAAAATTAAATGTTTCATAAGATGTCCAGGCATTGGGGCTCAGAGATTCACCTTGCCCTAATGGCAAAGTTGAAGGGGGTATGGGAGAAGATATGGGAGAGAGCAGATTGGATGAGGGGATATCTAGTGGGACTGCTATTCTGGGGTGGTGGGTAGGGAAAAAATTGTAACTCAAAATCTGGTGGAAATGAATGATGTAAACCAGAAGTTAATAATTAATAAAAAAAATAATTTAAAAAACGGGGGTGGGAGGAATAGCATATCATTGCTATGAGAAGAGTGCTTAATAAATCTTAAACTGCTATAGAAATCTGAGTTATTATTATTATTCTAGGAGAATTACAAGTGGGACTCCATTTTGTTTTTATCACATTTCAAATGTCATTTTTAATTTGCTACTTACTTGTTCTTTGTCTGCCTATGATATTTGGAAAGGAGGTATCATTGATCCATTGAACACATTTTCCTGTGAATTGAAAGCAAAAAGTTATTAATTTTTTAATCATTCCCAATTTTAAACCTCTTTTTTTTTCCTCTTAAAACATTTTCTCCACACTGGTGTAATGGTATTTTTGAGAACTGAAGAGTTAATTGGAGTAATCTCCATTTAGGTGTAGCTCCAGAAATGTCCCAAAGGACATTCAGTTTAGTCAACCACAACTGGTATCAATGTGTTCTGTAAGATGGCCCCTGATATCAAAGCTACGAGTTGGAATAGGAATAGGAATGAAGAAGTGAAACTGGAATAAAGGAGTGAGGAGTCAGGGCAGCAGCTATATTGGGGTCGTCAACTGACAAATAAGACATAAAACTTCATTTGAGAGATCTGTAACTGAGACTGAGGTTAGCTTGTGCAGAAAAGAGTGTGTTATGAAAGTTCTCAATGACAGGTAGCATGATAGACAAAAGGGTATCATATGTCCAGCAAATATGAAAAGCAGGGGGATTTTTCATGACTTACAAAATGTCTACCATTGCCCAGCAAAAGCTTTAGAGATACAAAACCCATGCCAGTCTCCCTATTAGAGGAAGAAATAAAAGGGTTGGAGAAATTCTTTTCTACTTTTCATATTATTAAAAGGAATAACGTGTTCCGGGGCAGAATGAAAATGAATGAAAACGATTACAAAGAAGGAAAAGAACCTGAGTGTGCAAGCGATTTCATCAAGAAGAGTTGAGAGTAGGAGATCATGTAACATAAAAGAAAAGGGACAAGGAAGAGGACTATTGTGCATTTAAATTTATGGCAATGTGGTAAAGTTGTACACAGAGAATTGGGAAGTTGATTTTCTTTGGGCAGCTGGGTAGCACAGTGGATAGAGAGATGAGCAAGAGGTCAGGAAGATTTGATTCCAATCTGGCCTTACAAGTTTTGTGACACCAGACAAGTCACTTAATTTCTATTTTCCTCAGTTTCCTCAATTGTAAAAGAGGAATAATAACAGTGTCTAATTCATAGAGTTGTGAGGATCAAATGAGATGATACTTGTAAAGAACTTAGCACAGAACCTGGCACATAATAGGCACTATAAAATGCAATTTCTCCTCCTTGCATTCCCTTTATTCTCCTCAGAGGTAAGGACAAATCAACTATCTAGGCTTTAGTGAATAATGCTAGGGATAAATAGATTCAAAGGCAAAAGAGACCACATAATAATTGTGAGAATATGAGAAAGTGAGTAGTCATGGTTGATTCCCTGGTAAGAGGCACCAAGAAGACTATTTGTCAATCTAACATGAAAAGTGGAATGCTCTCTTGGGCCACATACCCAGGATTTGACCTATTGTTGCTTGAGATTCATCAAACCAAGCAACTTACAGATAATTGTCATGAGTTCAAAGGATGCTCTAAATAGAAAACTAGAAAACATCACTAGGGATTATTAGATCATTTTACAGATGAAGAAAATGAGGCAAACAGGGCTAAATGTCTTGTCTAGGGTCACACAGCTGATAATAATCTGAGATCAGATTTGAATTCATGAGGATGAGTCTTCCTGACACAACCTAGCATCATTCTCTTAATCAGACTGTTTTAGATAAGGCACAAAGTCAAAAGTTACTATCAAAACTCAGACAATAACCACATTAGTATAATAAATGTGAATTGAATTATCTAATTCTGCTTAAATTTGAGTTAATCAGCAAAACTACTTTGGCAAAATACACCATTCACCAAATATTCTAAGATGTTGAAATATTGGTATCTATATTTTCCCTTCAACTATTCTACTAAAAATTCAGGATTTTGAATTGTCAGAAGAAAAGTTCACACTGATATAGATGCTGTTTCTAAAGGTTACATAGCAATAATGATTTTGGCCAGTGTCATGGTTATGGGATTTCAAGGTCTTCCATTCCCCTTGGACTTGCTGATGTAATAGGAAGGGGTGGGGCAAGAGGAAGCAAAAGCCAAGCTATAGTGCATGAGGTGACTGGAAGTGAGGCAGCAGAGGCCAGGGACTGCCAGGGATGGGAACTATGGGGAACTGGAGCTGCTGGGAGCACACTTCCTGGATGCTGAGCAGTAGTGGAGAGTGAGGGGAGGAGGATCTTTGCCTCAGGTAGTCTGTTCTGTTTGAAGGCTTGAGAATGTGGGTGTTTACTACATTAACTATGTGTGCCAACTTCATAACTACTGTGATGGCTTTGACTTTCTGGTTTTGGGACTCAGTTTTCTGGCATTTGAATAAATGTTCTAGCTTTATCCCCCATGTAGAGATCCTGGTATATTTTGTGATTGATAACCATATCAGTATATTTATAGCTACTGTAGGCATGGTGAATATTGCCTTGTTGATACAGCCAGTTAAATGACCTTTTGCTCATCTTCTAAACCATTCAGTTCCTGGATATATGGCACCACAAAAAATAGGAAGAGCTATAGTTAGGTCCCTATTGATCAGTCAGAATAATGAATCCCATGAAGTGGGCACAGGTTTTCAGATTTAAACTATTCAATGCTAGAAATTATATAATTATTCCAACCCAATGGAAATATGCAATTCAAATTTAAACAATATGGTGATCACTTCAGGGATTAGTTATTTACAATAATCAGGACACATTTATAGTCACTATGAGTGAGTAACCCACTCCTTGTGTCAGAAGAGGGAGGATGGAAAGAGCAGAATGGTAATAAGGTATGCTACTAGCTAAAAGACTATATATGCTAACACATGTGACTATTGTCAGAGGTTGCTAAAAGGGCTCCATTTTCATAAAAGATCTGAAAAATGAAATGAGGCTGGTGAATGTGAGCACACATCAAGTGCATTATGCAGAAAACTGAGAAAATAAAAGTCTATCTCAAGCAAGTATTTATTAATTCAAGCATAATGCAGCTCATTATTCCCTTTCCCAAGAATCTGTAGTAGCTACCAATTGTGTCTCAAATGAGTCAAATTCCTAATCAAAACCATCAATACTTATTGATATCCCTATCCTACAAACATCATATCTAATTGTTATTCTCCTTCCATTAATTCCAGCCAAGCAAATGGGATATCCTACATGACTTACTTTTACCTTTTCCTCTGAACCTTCAAATTATGAATCCTATTTCTATTTGTAATTTAATAAGGAACAAGGTCTACCTATAAGCTATGATGTCCTACTCTTCCTTTCCAGTAAATCACCTTTTCCCTTTTCCAGGCATTGTGAACAGATTACCTTTTGTAAGAATTTTCCCAAGGCTAATTCTACCCAAATGTGATTACTTCAATAACCCCATCAATTATGCAATAAATAGCATAATGGAAGGGGCTATGAATGAGGAGCCAGGGAGGCCAAGAATATATTCCCTATCTTGTCACAAACTAATGGAGGTACCTTGGACAATTCACTTAAACTCACCATTCTACTTTCTTCATTCATGAAATGGGACTAATATCTATGGTACCTACCTCATAAAGTAAATATAAAATATAGTTGAAGAATCTTTGAAAAATGACAAACATTACAAAAATATAAGATGTTGTTGCTTGTCATTCTTTATTCTTTAGGAAGACCAAAATGATATCAACTCTGCTGAAGTCAAGTTTCAGTGTGTCCGACTGTGTCTGATCAGAATAATATGAGCTCAGAATGCTTTACCACAGGTTGGGCATAAATGGGCTGTGTGAACATTGGTGGTGGATACTCTAAATTTATGTATCCTGAATTTCCTTTGGGCTCTTTTAATTCTGCTTTGCTCATAGAGCACACCAACATCTCTGATGTGAGTACACCATGCTGAGTAAGCCTGTGCCAGTGTCTCCTATGTCATAATCAATTCCAAAGTTCTTGAGAGAGACCTTGAGAGTGTCCTTGTATTGCTTTTTCTGACCACCATGTAAATGCTTGCCCTGGATGAGTTCTTCATAAAATAGACTTTTTGGGAAGCAAACATTTTGCATTTGAACAATGTGGCCAGCCCATTGAAGTTGTGTTCTCTGAAGCAGAGTTTGAATGCTTGACAGTTTAGTTCAAGAGGGTCCTCATTGTCTGGTACCTTATCCTGCCAGGTGATCTTCAAAATCTTCCTAAGACAATTCAAATGGAAGCAATTCAGTTTCCTGGCATGGCTCTGGTAGACTGTCCAGGTTTCACAGGTATAGAACAATGAGACCAAAAAACAGCTCTATAGACCTTCAGTTTTTTAGACAGTCTAATACCTCTTTTCTCTCATACTTTCCTTCAGAGTTCACCAATCACTGAGCTAGTTCTGGCAATATTTGTGTCAACCTCATTATTAATGTGTACATTCCTAGAATGTACACTAACAAGGTAAGTAAACTTATCCACAGCATTCAAAACCGTCATTTTCTGTAACCGATAGTTCTACATATGGATGGTGTTGTGGTGGCTAATGGAACACCTGTGTTTTTTTGGTGTTACTTGTTGGGCCAAAATTCACACAAGCAGCAGAGAATTGATTCGGACTTTGCTGCATCTCAGTTTTAGTGGCTGCAGTGAGTGCACAGTCATCTGCAAATAGAAAATCGTGCACCAACACTTGCTCCACTTTGGTCTTAGCTTTTAGCCTTTTAAAATTGATGAATTTACCATCAGTGCTGTAGCTGACCTTGATATTGCATTCATTCTTATTGAAAGCATTTGAAAACATGGCTGAAAACATCATGCTAAAAGCATGGGAGCAAGCACATAACCTTGCTCCACTCCATTGGTGACTGGGAAGGCACAAGAGCATTGTCCATTATCTAAAACCCAGGCAACATGCCATCATGAAATTGATGCACAATGTTGATGAACTTCTCTAGGCAACCAAATTATGACATAATTTTCCATAAGCCCTCATGACTAACATCATCAAAGGCCTTGGTAAGATCCACAAACATTATGTACAGACCTCTGCTCTGCTACTGGCATTTTTCCTGGAGTTGCCAGGCAGCAAACACCATATCGACTTTTCCTCAACCCTTTCTGGAGCCACACAGGCTCTCAGGTAGATGGCTATCTTCCAGCTGAAGAATCAATCTATAAAGGAGGACTCTGACAAGAATCTTGCCAGCAACTGCTGAGAGAGATCCCCCTGTGATTGACTCAGGACAATCTATTTCCTTTACCTTTATAGAGATGGACAACAGAGACATCCTTAAACTGCTTAAATCTTCTCTTGCCATATAACTTAGAAAATTTCAATCAGCTTTTGTGTGAGCAATGGACCCCATACTTTGTAAATCTCAGCTAGAATCGAATCAAAACCAGAGGCTTTGCCACATGAAAGGAGCCTAATAGCATTCAAAATCTCTTCTTCAGTTGGAGCTTCAGCTAGGGAGGGACTGACTTCGACCTGAGGTGAACAGCCAAAGGGCTCAGCATAGATTCATGATGGTCTCTTGAAAACACTATGGAAGGGTTCAGTTCATCTCTCCAGGATCATGTGCTTATCACTTATTAATGTGGCTATCAGCACTGAGTAGTTGTCTTTGGTTCATAAATGGCCTTCAGGGAATCACAAGATCACTTTGGATTGTTACTATCAGCATAAAACTGAATTTTATCTGCCTTCCTACTAAGCCAGGAATCCTGCATCTCTATAAGCTTTGCTTGTACTTTACTTTTGATGGAATTAAACACTGACTTCTTAGAGATGGATGAACTATCCTGCCAGTAAATCCTGTGGAATTCTTGAATTCATTTAATAGCTTCTGAATTTTCCCATTATTTTCATCAAACCAGTCTTGATGTTTGTGAGTATTCTGACCCAGATGAGCAAATACAGTACTATATGCCAAGTCTCTGAAAGCTACCCACTCCTTCTCTGCTCCTCTGTTGCCAACTGTGTGTTTGCTCAAATTTCCCTCCAAGTTAGCAACAAACTGTTCCCACACAGAAAAGCTCTCTAATCTGTATACAATTCTTCTGGTAGTCATTTTTGTCTTGGGATCACCACGTTTGTTGAGTGTAAATATTTAGCTTAGAAAGGATAAGTCTATGGTCAGTCCAGCACTCTGCACCATACACATTGCCTTTATCACTCTCACATTTTATCTGTCTCTTCTTCTTACAATCAAAGTTTATTAGATGTCAGTGTTTGCTGTGAGGGTACATTCATGAAGCATTATTGCATTTAGGTAAATGGAAAACAATGCTGATGATGAGAAGGTCATGAAATGCACAAATCCTTAATAGTAAGTGACCATTACTGCTGCTGTTTCCAACCCCATTCCTCCCTAGGACTCCTTGCCAAGTCTGGTAGTCTGAGTCTACTCTAGCATTAAAGTCTGGGGCAGAATTATAAGCTTCTCCTATTTCAGCACATGGATGATAAGGGTCTCTAGGAGTTCATAAAATTTTTCTTTGACCTCATCAGGGTTCCTCTTGGAGCATAGGCACTGATGATAGTGGTATGATGTTTTCCTGAAAGTGGCAATCACATTCCTATGGGTCTGCCTTTACTCCTTTTGGCAGGTATAGCAGCTTCTTGGCTAGATTAATTTTGATTGCAAAACCTACACCAGCTTCATGGTACTCCCCTTTACTGTAGCCACTCCAGAAAAGCGTGTACCCAGCTCTGATTTCAGTAAGCTTACCTTCATTTGTCTGTCTTGTTTCACTCAGGTTGCTATTTGGATTTGATACCTGCTAAGTTCTTTTGCAACAAGAGCTGTTCATCTTTCAGGTCTACTGGATTTTGTGCTGTCTGTAAGTGTGCACACATTCCATCTCTGCAGAGGTTTTTGTTCATTTTTTGTGTTTTGACCAGAGAGTAGGATTCCCCACATGACACATTAATCAGGCCAAAGTTGGGTAAACAGACAAATTTTAGAGCACCTTTTCTAGCCCCTTCCTCGTACCAGCAGGTGAGTAGTGTGATCCTTAAAAGCTACTTAGACACCCAGGGGCCTGCCAAATCCCACTGCTGCTTCCAGTAAGACCCTGTGGCCTAGGCCACCTGTATGCAAGGTTGTGACTATAACTCTTAATGTATCTGCACCTGCTGCTTCATCACCTGCCTGTCACCACAGGACTTTGAGATAGGTGTAATGGTAAATGGTATGGGTGATGTTTTTTGATTCGTGTGTAAATTGGATATAAGTGAGGCTGAATTGCACCAAGTTATCGGTCTCACTGTCTCCTCCAGAGTCATCACAGTCTAGTGGCAGGACAGAATCAATATGACTGGTGATGGCTCAAGATGTAGGGCATGACCTTGGCATCACTGATGTCTAATCAAGCCGTAAGCACTCTACACTGTCTGCTTCAACTGCCTTTCTTGCTGTTGGAACAAATTGTTCTCATCCCCCGATTCCACCTTCACATGCTTGGGGTAGATACCCCCCTAACTTTCCAGTGGGTTTAAAACCCCTTGATTACCCTTGACATGATTTAGCCTGTCTGCAAAAACAGTTTACTTGGGTGTGGCCACTACACATGCTATAGATTTTTGGAGCCACAAGTGATAGTTGGGTGGAACAGTTAAACACCAAAAGTGGAAAACAGCCCTGAAAAGGCCTCAGAAGCTATCACACCAGGGGTATTAGTCTTCCATAAACATGAACTACTACCCACAAATATATAAGATATATGTATATCTATATACACATATATATGGATACAAATGTAAAACATACAGAGAGAAAGATTGATACAGTGTATAAAAGACCAGCCTCAGAGGTAGGAAGACCTGGTTTCAAACCTGCTTTTGACACATACTGACTGTGGAGTCCTGGATATGTCATTTAACATCTCAATGCCTTGGCAACTCTTTAAGATTATAGAAGAGATATTGATCTGAGTAGGAAAAGGGAGTTCCCTCCTCAGCAATTCTTTATACTAACTAAAACTTATGCATAGCCAACTGCCTTTTGAAAAATTTGAATCGAATTCCCTACAAGACATCTCAAAATTAATATTTCCAAAACAGAACCCATTTTCTTCTTTCCCATACTCTTCCATCTGTCCAACTTTCCCATTTTTATCTAAAGCATCACAATCCTATAATTCAGCAAGGTCCAAAGCTTTGTTGTCATCTTCTAGTTTGACTCACATTCACCCCATATATATAATCTGTTGTCAAATCTTTCTCACTTCTACATTTACACACACACACACACACACACACACACACACACACACACACACATTCCCCTTATCTATTTCTACTCATGCATCCACTTCCATACTTTAGGACCTCATTATCTCTTTCCTGGACTATTTTAATAGCCTTCTAATTGGTCTCTGTGTCACAAATCTCTGCTCCAAATCCTTGATTTTAACATTCACTCAATTGCCAAAGTGATTTTCCTCAAGTTCCAGTCTAACCATTTCTTTCACTCTTCCCCTACCCCTTCAACAGAAGCACAGCCAACATTCAATGAAACAATAGCTAATCATGACCTCTAAGATAAAAACAAAACAATAGCAACAACAAAAAAGATCTTCTGTTAGGCATTTAAATCCCCTCCACAATTATTCTCATTCTTGTCTTTCTAAGTCATCTATACTTTATTCTCCCCCTACCTGATCTTATTCTATGGTCTAGCTTTGCTGACTTACTTGCTATTTCTCCAGAAAGACATTTTATCTCCAGATTCTCTGCTTTTACTTTTATTGTTCCTTATACCTGGAATGTTGACCTTCTGCACCTCTGATAGCTAGGTCCCCTGGATTCTTTAAACAGAAACTGTTTCTCCTGAATGAAATCTTTCCAATTTTCTATACCTTATTCTCCCCAGGAACTTCCCTCTACTATCCTTTCCACTTATCCTGTATATGTCTTTTATGTTCATAGTTATTTGCTTATAGTCACCCCTAATGAGAGATGAGATTGTGGAAATCAAGGACCCTGTTTCTGCCTTACTCTGTTTCCCCACTGCTTAGTGCAGATGATTATAATTTGGTATTTATTAATGTGTACCCATGAATGTATATGCCATAAAAATAATATAGAATATTTGATAGAAGGCCAGTCAGAAAAAGATAATGTAAGTTAAAATCCTGTCTCTGACACATACTAATTCTGTGATCAGGTGAAAGTCACTTAAAACCTATTTGTCCTAGGTAACTCTGTAAAACTATGAATCTAAAAGCTACAGATGAGTAGTTGATCAGTAATAGTGAAGAGAGTTTCCATACCAGAAATTCCCTACACAGATGAAATTTCAGATCTAAATATATGTAATTAGGTCTGCATATGGTATATTAAAATAATATGATTATAAATTAGTGAGGTCAAATTTTTAATGAATTTACAGGAAAAGTAAGCCTAAAAAAACCCCATAAAACATCACAGCCAATCTAGTCCTTGCCAAGAGGAAAGACATCAGTCAAAAACACTGTGTAATTCTGCAAACTAATTTGTAATACATGCATAAGAATGACAGAGAGTTAAAAGCAATGCTACTTCACAAAATAAACAGAAGTTGATGAGAAAAGGACATTGGAAAGAATTTGAGATGTGATCTTGATAAATCATTAAATTCACAAAGAATTTATAAAGGAAAACAGCAAAGGTACCATTCAAAGATGTCAGATAGAAGGATGATTCTTTTTTTTTTAATTATTCTAATACCTGGGAGAAGGGGTCAGAGCCAAGATAATGAGAAAAGACAGAAAGTTATCTGATCTCTCCACATTCCCCTCCAAAACCTTGAAAAAAAAAACAAACTCAAAATGAATTCTGGAGTGATAGACTTCAGTGGTAATAGCACAGTTTCTAGAGCCCTCAGGCTAGAGACACTAAAGGGACCAAACAACTGATCAGAAGTATGTATCAAGGGTCTCTTTGCTGGCATTAGGTACAGTACTCTATTGTATTGCCTATATACAAATCTGGGTCACAGTATTGCATAAACATAGACCAAAACACAGGCCTTTAGAATACTCAACACACCTCTTCTTAGGGCATACTACCTTGGTGAGGACTAGCTTTGAAAACAGCTGCAGGAAAAAAAATAAAGTTTGGAATAGTGTCACTTTCCTTCCAGGAGCAGAGCCCAAATTTAACATCAAGTTAAAATGCAAGAAAAAGACTGGGGAAAAAGAGCAAAGATACAAACAAAAAGGAACCTGAACACAGGAAGTTACTATGGTGACAAGAAAGAGCAAAATACAAACTCAGAACAAAAGTAAAATCTATTATATCCTCACCTACAAAGAAAAAGGTGAATTGATTGCAGACCCAAAATAATTCCCAGAGGAGCTCAGAAAGAATTTGACAAATTAAATAAGAGACAGGATGAAAAATTTGGAAAATAAATGAGAGTAATACAAAAAAAATATGGGGGAAAGATTCAACAGTTTGGTAAAGGAGGCACACACACATGAGCAAGCACACACACACACACACACACACACACATGCATAGACACAAAAAAATACTGAAGAAAATAATACCTTAAAAAACAAAATAGGCCAAATAGTAAAAGAGGCACAAAAATTCACTGAAGAGAACTCCATAAAAATCAGAATTGTCCACATGCGAGAAAATGCACAAAAATACACTGAAGAAAATAACTTCTTAAAAATGAGAATGGGAAAAATGGAAAAGAAGGTACAAAAGCTCACTTAAGAAAATAATTCCTTAAAAATTGGAATTGAGCAAGTGGAAACTAAGGGCTTTGTGAGATATTAAGAAACAATAAAAGAAAATCAAAAGAATAAAAAAAAAGATTGAAGAAAATGTAAACTATATCACTGGAAATACAACTGATGTGGAAAGTAAATTGAGGGGAGATAATTTAAGAATTAGTGGATACCTGAATTCTATGATTAGAAAAAGAGCCTGAACATCTTTCAGGAAACGATCAAAGAAAACTGCCATGGTATTCTAGCAACAGATGGTAAAATAGAATTGACAATCCAAACATCACCTCCTCAACAAAGAGATACCAAAATGAAAACTCTCAGGAATATTGTAGTCAAACTTCAGAGCTCCCAGTTCAAGGAGAAAATATAAGCAGCCAGAAAGAAACAATTTAAATATCATTGATCCACAGTAAGTAAAACACAAGATCCAGAAGCTTCTACACTAAAGGATCAGGGGACTTGGACTTTGATATCCTGACATTTTAATCAACTTCCTGGAATCCCAGTACAGTCCCCTTTCCATCACATCATTGCAAAAATAAATATGGTACCTCCTGAGTCCCAGTGCTGTGGAACTGGCAAACAACAACACCATGACTTACCATGTACCTCAGCATAACAGCATTCTCCAGCTGTGAGAATCATGCTAGCACCAGGCAAACAGACAACTTCTAGCAATAAGACCTTCATGTGATTCACTGTATCCCCAGGCAAATGTAGAAACACCCCACCTGCCTCAGCACATACCAGACACGAGCACTAAGAGTCTGGCTCAGAACCAGGTTAGCTTCCAGACTGCTACAGTGCCAGCCACCCTCCAAATTACCCTACAAGCTGCAAAAGACGAAGGGTGCCCTGCAGGGCTCAGGTCACCATCAGTGTAGCAACAGCAAACATCCAGGGCCAGCACAAAAAATCCTGGCACAAGAAGCCTGAGATAATCCCTCTTCTACCCCAATAGCAGAGATTAAATTTAAAAGAAAGGAAAAATATCAAAAGAGATGAACAAAAATATAACAAAAAAGAATCTGGATATAGAAAGTTATTATGGGGTCAAGGAAGACAAACACATAAACTCAGAAGAGAATGACAATGTCAAAACAAGTATGGACAAAACCCCAAAGAAAAATTGGAACTGGCATCAAGACTGGAAAGAACTCATGGAAGAGCTCAAAAAGGAGCTTAAAAATCATTTACTATATGTAGAAGAGAAATTGAGAAAAGAAATGAGACTGATGAAAGAGAATTATGAAAAAAGCCAATAGTTGGGAAAAAGAAAACAGCTGCATAAAATATAGAATTGGGCACATGGAAAAGAAGATACAAAAATTCACTGAAGAAAACAACTCCTTAAAAAGTACAACTGGACAAATTAAAAAAAAAGGTATAAAACAGCTCCTTAAAAAGTTCAAGTTGGCAAATAGAAGCTAATGACTTTATGAGACATCAAGAATCAAACAAATTCAAAAGAAAGAAAAAAAATAGAAGAAAATATTTAATACCTAATGGGAAAAACAACTGACCTAGAAAATAGATCCAGAAGAGATAATATTATAATTGTTAGACTACCTGAAAGCCATTATCTAAAGGAAGACACGAACCGCATCTTTCAGGAAATTATGAAGGAAAACTGCCTTTTCCTTATGAAGGAAAACAGGAACCAGAGGACAAAATAGACATTGAAAGAATTTACCAATTACCTCAGGAAAGAGACCCCAAAATGAAAAAATTCCAAGGAACATTATAGTCAAATTTCAAATGTCAGTTCAAGGAAATAATGCTGCAAATGGCCATAAAGAAAAGATTCATAGATCAGGGAGCCACAATCAGGATTACACATGACTGATGCAAAGTTGAATGAGGAAAATCAGGAAAACACTGTACACAGTATCAACAACATTATGTGATGATCAGTATGAATGACTCAGCTCTTTTTCTCAGCAATATAATGATCCAAGACAAGTACAAAAGACTCATGAAGAAAAGTGTTATCCATATCCAGATAAAGAACTGGTGTACTCTGAATACAGATCAAATTATATTTTTTCACTTATTTTATTATTTTTTTTCTGCTTTTCCCTCTTTGGATCTGTTTCTTCTTTCACAACCTTGTCTAATATTGAAATATGCTTTACATGATAGGATGTGTATAACATCAAATTGCCTACCATTGTCAGAAGCAAAAAGGGGAGGAAGGGAGGGAGAAAAATTTGGGACTCAAAATCTTATAAATGAATGCTAAAAAAAGAAATATTGACATATAATTGGGAAAAGTAAAATATTTTAATCTTTAGAGAAGCTCTTATCAAGATTTATTTTGCATAACACTCTATGCTGAGCATTAATGATACAAAGAAAAGTAAAACAGTCCCTGCCTTCAAGGAACTCACATTTCAATGGAGAGGGAACATATACATATTTAGAGGCATGCAAGATATTAAGAGAATTGAGTAATATTGTACATTTGTATATTTTTCCTTTTTATTATGTACACATACCTTAGAGAATATTAGAACCAGGTTTTGGGGGGAGAGAAGCAAGGAAAAATCTAACATTCTCAGATATAGGTAGGATTTGAGAGGGAAATAAGTGTTGTTGCTCATTAGGAATAATATATAAACTGGTCATTTTTTGTGTGACATTCTCATTCTTTGGTCAAATTTATGCTGATAATTCTAATTGATATTTATGTAAAATTGCTGAAAGTGAAGGAAGACCCACATTTGAGTCCTAATTCTACTACTTATAGGTAGAGGAATAAAGGTTAATTTATTGAACCTTTCTGTGACACAGTTTTTCACCTCTAAAATAAGGAAAATTAATAACAGTGAAGCTACTTACTTCATGGATTGTTATAAGCATTAAAGCAGAAAATATGCATAAAATGTTTTGTAAAGTGATATATAAATATACTATTACTTTGCCAACATTAAAAAAAATAAAATATGATGTAGTAGATAGAGAATTTAGACAGTAAAATCAGGCTTCAATTCCTGCCTCTGACAAATAGATTCTGTGTGACCCTGGACAACTCATTTAATCTCTTGAAGTTCTGGACAATTCTAAGACTTCAGGTTGCAGAAATGGAGGTAACCTACATTGGTAGAGGTAAAAAGTTTCAGAAAATGGATATTCCAAGTCCAAGAAAGGGAAGTCATCGTGTCAATAATTGGATTCTTGCAAAAACATATGACAGAGGCAGATATGGCCTTGCTGATTTAAAATAAAATGGGACCTCACGAACTTTATTCCTAAAACCCAAACTCCCATACATAAAGGGAAATGTGCCAATTCTTGAGCTATGAGATGTCAGAATCCAAAAATTAAAAAAAAATATGTGAGATTTCTCACACAGGGTTAGGCTTAAGGGTTGTATCATCAGTAACTACAGTTTCAAGAGTCATGGAAACTACATTTCTACCCAGAAAATGTATCTGACAGGGTTAGAATCTGAACATAGAATATAAATTTCTAGAGAAAAAGTGAAAATGTATTGGGCAACACCCACACGGAGTGGTTTTTTTTTTCATGAATAACTTCGAATTTAACAGTTGAGGGTTCAAAATTACTAGAGAGCAGCAGGTTCTCAAAGTGACATATCTCTTGAAAAGGAATCAAATAGTTCAAAAAGCCCTTGCAGCTGGAGGAAAGGAGGGTTGAGTAGTAAAGGTAAAGGCAACAAAAGAGAGAGAAAGAAATCAATATCTTGCTATCCTCCAGCTATTAAAGTGGCTTATTTAGACAATTCACTTTGATAAGAAGGCAGTAGTCTGTCTAACAAACATGAATTTGATTTGCCATCTAAGGTGAGTATAAACCAAAAGGCATGGTAGAAATTGAGGAAGGAACAAAAAAGACTTTGTTGAAAATCTTGGGATTCACTGAGAAAGTCTGTGTATTATATTTATTCTGATATCCATAATATAATGTCCAGATATACTGACTCCCTTATTGTTTATCACACAGGCCTCCCCATCTTCCAAACCCATACCTTTGCACTATTCTCTCACCTACCTGAAATATTTTCCTTATAATCTTAATTTCCTTCCATTCCCTCAAAACTCAGCTCAAATCCCCACTTCCTGAAGTTCTTTGTCATTACACCCAGTGGCTACTGCCTTTTCTCTGCTATTCACTTTCATCTGCTCTCTAGATATCTAGTATGTGATTTTGCCTTTCTTTGTATCCTCAGTTCTTAGCATATAAGTGCTTTATAAATGTTTATTGACTAATTGAGTTATGTACTCTAATTTTTGCTATCCAAACATTTTATATGTGTATGTGCATGAATTTAATATATATGAAAACTTTAATATTCTAAAATGCTAGTTTATGTGACTTTCAAAATTATTAATATGTAGGATAGGTAGAGTGTTTATAAATTCTTCAGTGCTTTGTAATTATCTAAAGCTTTTAATTATTTTCTGATAAATGACCATTTCAGTAATATATTCATTTCATGCTTTGTCATTTCTCCCATTGCACACTTCATGGACAAAGGAAAATATCACGGCCATAAAACAGAAGCAAAAGTCTTTTCGTTCCCATAAGCCAAAAGCCGATGTTAAGTTTCTGTATAGTGACTGGAATAGCAAGTATTCGCTTTGAATACAAAAATCCTAGAAAGGGAGAGGACCTTCAAGGATTGATCAATATCTCTGAGGTGAGTAATTTTTGTGCATTTGGGTTAAAGAGAATTATTGTAGTCTCAGATACCTGGTGCCTAAAATAAAGCAAAGAAAATGAATGATTTTGAAAGTGTTATACTGAGGAAAGAGAGAGAACCTGGAATTAAGCTTCATAATGTCTTTGTTCCTTTTTGCCAAGTAGCAATCATGTGCCCTCTGCTGGGGTAGAATTACTGCAGTCAACCAGCACAGAGCGATTTGCAGCTGCAAATACAAGGGTCACAGGGAATATGTAAAGAAGCCACAGAGAGAAGCCTACAATGAATACCACTACTGCACCCTCTGTCTCCTCTCCTTTTTTGCCTCTCACTCTCTTTACTTGGCTCTACCTCTCTTACCCTTTTGGGTTATTTGAGGAAGTCTTTTATGTGTATGTTACTTTTTTTTTTTTTTTTGCCTTGGAAAGGAGTTCAAATGACTCCTGTAATCTGCATATCTCTCTCTGATAACTGAAAGATCCCAAAGCTATCTGATCTACCTACCTACCTATCTATTTTAATTGTATTAATTTAATATATCTAAGCATTGAAAAAAATCATGAATACTCTACCTATTTTCATTTTCATTTTAAAAGTAAGATAATATATTATTTTTCAATATTAAAGCTTTCAGGAACTCTAATAGAACCTAGACTAAAGAGGAGAACAAGACCATT
This sequence comes from Gymnobelideus leadbeateri, assembly GCA_011680675.1. Classification (NCBI taxonomy): domain Eukaryota; kingdom Metazoa; phylum Chordata; class Mammalia; order Diprotodontia; family Petauridae; genus Gymnobelideus; species Gymnobelideus leadbeateri. The sequence goes on along the minus strand of WOXC01004781.1, from coordinate 146,629 downwards.
GGAAAGGTATCCTTAATGGCTCTGCTCTACTTTACCTGAGATACTTTCCCTGTAAGGCATTGATTTCCCACATCTCCAATATTCTATCACCCTTTCCTGATCATGAACTATCCAACTAACCAACTAGTCTTTATCTCCTCTGCTACCATCACTCTTTTCCACCTTTAGGACCTTAGGTATCTGTGCTACCCAAAGATCTGTCCTTGATTATCTTCACTTTCATATCTGTAATCTCCGCCTTTTCAATTTAACTCATTCCCAAGACTTTCATTACCACTTCTGAGTAGGTAACTGCCAAATAACCATCTCTAATCCTAATCATTTAAAAAAAAATAATCTCGTTCATATTCCTAACTGCCTATAAGACATCTCCATTTAGGTGTTCTAGTAGTACAAGATATTGTACTAATCCAAAACAGAGTTTAAAATCTTTTCATAGAAACATGTAATTATAATTTCACTATTTCTGCTTGTGGTACCATAAATGACCATATCTCCTATATTTATAATGAAGTAGAATATAAGTTCTTTGAGAAAAAGTACACTTTCCTTTTGGCATTTGTATCTCACACATTTTCCCCAGTGCTTGATACATAGTAGGCACTTAATATACATTGTTTGCTGATTGACTGAAGCAGAAAAGCAACTAGCTTGGAAGTTAGAACATCTAAATTAAATTTTTTTCTTGCCCCTTCTACCTCTGTGATATGGAGCAAGACATTTAACTGCCTATAACTACCTTCATTTGTTGAATAAAATGAACTCTAAGACTTCTATGTCTAACATCCTATGTTGAAATTGTACAGTAAAATTCCCACCTTTTGCCAGGAATTCACTGACAATAATGGGCATAGTCCTTCATTACACTAACTTATATTAACATTAACTAACCATATAGTTCAATGACTATAATCCAGGTGGTCTTCAGGTTAATAGGTTTCTATGTAACAGCTATTACGTATTGATCCTCCAGCATAAAATTAAAAATAAAAATAAAACTTTGTATCTTCCACATCCTACTTCAAAAGAAAAGGCCCCATACCTGTCCCACAAGTCCAGTGGCTCCACATTCAATTTCTCCTCCTCCTCCTCCTCCTTGTTCTATCTCTTTCTTTGTCTCTCTCTCTCTGTGTCTTGTTTCTCTCTCTCTCTCTCTCTCTCTCTCTCTCTCTCTCTCTCTCTCTCTCTCTCTCTCCCTCCCTCTCTCTCCTTCCCTTTGTCTCCATTTGTGCTGTAGTATTACTATAGCCATTACTATCAGGTCACATTTCAGATATCCAAGCCAATCCTTTTCAACATACATGAAAAAGCAATATACAAATATAAAGGCAAAAAACAGACAGTTACCCTATTATCAAATTTCTTTAAATCCTCCTACATATTCTTAGCTAGGTGAACTGAGGCCTCAAAATGATTTTTTGACAGCAACATATTTTTGGAATGTTTTTCTGATCTTTCCATGTCCCTAGAATAGGAAGGAGGCTAATAAGTTAAGTAAAATATATCTGAGTAAAAATTGAAAGAGGGTTTTATTATCACTGTTGACTCTAGGAAGAGGGAAAAGGGGGACTTTGGTTAAAAGAAGATATTGGTACAAGACTTTGACTTTCCAAAAGGAATATTTCATTGCACAATAGAGATGTTTACTAGTTTCTATCTCTTTCACATTAGGTAAAGTGCTTTATGAAGTTCAGTTGTCTCATGGTTAATAACCCAACTGGGGCCTTCAGAGAAGGAACACTTTCCACTCCTGTCCCATCCATAAGAGGTTTGATCTTGTTAGTCATTTTTATTTGTTTCATCTGCAGTCAACATCAACTAATTCTGAGCTTTAGCAAGTCAACAAACATTTATTAAGAATTTACTATGCACCAAATGGAATGCTAAATGTTAGAGCAAAGAACTAAATGCCAGAAAACTATCCCTACTATCAAGAAGTTCACAGTCTATGCTTCTTGATTTGACTATGATATCGTTCCAAACTTTTGAAAGATTCAATCACTCATCTACCTTAGATGATCTCTGAAAACTCCAAGAGAGGGACAAAAATCCTAGTAGAAGACACAAGATGATGCTCATATGGGCAGAAGTCTCATTTACTGGTATCTTTGGTCAATGTAAATCTTTGACTGAAAGAAAAGGGTTAATTGACTTCTGAAATCAAATGAAGGCCCAGCAGAAAGTTTTCAGAAATAAAATGGATTCTCAGGAGAAACTGAGAGTTTCTGGTTGCAGGTCCCACAACATAAATAATAAGTCAGTGAAGATTTTTTAAAACTATTTTCAAATATCTGTCTCATTGTTAATATCTGACTGTGAAGAACATATGAGTTTGATTTTTTTTCTTAACCCTTTGCAATGGCAAAGATGTTGAGAGGTCAAGAATCAGAACTGCATGACCCACCTTTTAGGAACTTAACAGGGACTCAGACTAAATAAGGAAATGTTGTTTAGTAAAAGCCACAGAGCAGGATTAGGCTAAAGAAAGGGGGTTAAGTTTAGTAAAAGCCAAAGGACTTTTCATGTGGCTGTAATGACAAGCAAAGGTAACTTCCCAAAGGTTCAAAATACCAGCATAGGAGCTCTCCATTTTATTCAGTGACAAATTAAAAACAAAGAAAATCAAAATATAGCACAGTTCAAAATACCGAATTTACCAAGTGTAATTCAATAATTTCTAAGTACTACTCCACCCCTGGGCAGTATATTCATTTAGTCAATCCCAAAGACCCTCTTCTCAAATGGAAATTAGTTTCCAATCATAAACAAAGTACATTCATTTGGTCAGTCACAGAGCACAAAAAAAAAGTCAAAAGTTTCCCATCCCTGGATCACAACTGAATAGGCCATCTACCCCGGAGTTACTACAATATTGTCACAACATTTAATACCCAAAGAGAGGTCTTCTCTTCATCTTGACCTGAGGCAAGTTCTCAGCAATCTCTGTTCCTGGGGAGACAAAGCTTAACAAGGCCACAAGATACATTGCCAGTGTCCTCATTAATTAATTCTCTGTCTCAGAACAGTCCTAGAACCCCTGAAAACATCAGCAAGACCCTCTTCCAGGATTTCTGTAAACATACAATAAGAAAATCTTTCTTCAGGGCTTCAGAATCAACAGCAAGGTTCCAGGACCTCTGCAACAACAGCACTGTTCTTCACCAGTGGAAACAATTCACTTTCTGTCTGCAGAACAGTCTCAGAAGCTCTGAACCAACAGCAAGGTTCCAGGACCTCTACAACAGCAGCACTGTCCTTTACCAGCAGACAAATCTGTCAAAGTAACATCAAAACAGAACAAATATGGACCACAGTCATGCTTCTTCCCTATTCAGTCCTCAGTTCTCATTGCTCTCTCTCCAGCAGTAGCAGCATCTTCCAGATGCTGGCTCCCAGAAGTTCTTCTGGCCTCTCTCTTCTTGGGCCTCTCCCTAAATCCATGGCACTTGCTCCTCCTAGTTCAGCCCTCTTTTTTCATGTCAGTAAGTCCATCCCACAAGTGGGATTCACAAGCTCTGGGTTTTAACACGCAACCAAGCCAATACAGGGGATCTTTCAATGCCATTACTATTACAGTGTCTTATTGGGGGGACCCCAAAGTGGAATATCTCTGGAAGAAGAGGCTTTGGGACACATCTAACTCTAGCAGACTCCAAAGTTGGAGCTGAGTCATTTCAGAGAGATTTAGGAGTTAGAGCAGAAGCATCCTGGGCATATTCTGTGACCTGGGCAATACCAGCTTGAATGGAACTTTCCCTTCCTTTGGGTATTAATCATCAAATATATCAACCTAAGAACTCTCTATAAAAATCATCTACCAAAAAAGGGTTAGATAGTCAATGTGGGAGGATGTTTCAGCCTAGCTTTCCTTTATGTCAAATACATAATTAACCATCCCAAAATTCCCAGGAGGACAGGCAACTTCAAATGTGGACCCTAGAGAGTCAGACTAGGATCCCAGAACAAAAATTTATCCAAAATTAAATTTTTGAGAAGCAATTCATGGGAAAAGAAGTCTCAAATACTGAAGCTATGCTGTCAATATCTGGGAAGGATAATATGTGTCTTCCTCAGTCTCCCTACCCCTCCTGGCCCCAATATTGTTTATAAATGAAAAAAGGTGAATTAGCAAGGATTATTTTAGCAACAGATTCCAGACTTGTGAAAAAGGAGAAAAGTTCATATATTTGTGACCAATTTTTGCTGGTGATATGTATCACAGGTCCATACTGCCCTGCCTTCCATACCCTGCTACGCTTTAACTGGCAGTTTCAATAAGAGTGGTGGCTCATGGCACATTATACCCCTGGTAACTCAGCTTCATTTGGATATGTGTTATTCTGATGCCAACCAGAGAATAATTAACTTCTATGATATGTGAGAAGAGTGCAAAGTAGTTCCTTTGAAATGAATGTTTGTAGGGAGTGATTGGAAGCATTTCTATCTCAGATAGTGGTTGGATATTTAGCCAGTGGTGGTGTCAGTGTACTATAGTGTTAACAACTTTGGTTTCAAAGTCAGGGAGCTCTGTCCATAATCTTGGTTTTGTCACTGACTAGCTGTGGGATACTAGACATATTGATTTTGTTTTCCTTTTCTTGCTTTCAATTACCTCAGCTATAAGATAAGAAACTTTGGCTAAGTTATCTCTAATATCCCTTCCATCTCTAACATTCAAAATCTCTTAATATGTTGTGAGTTTTGGATATATAATCCAGTGTAACTCAAGATGGCTTGAGGAAAACCACAACAAATCTCACCCCATCAAATGCTATTGACTCATATTCTTCTCAGAAGGCGTTCTATCACTTATGTCAGTGACTGCCAGATTTCTTCAAGAAGGTTTCCTCCTCTGGGAAAGCATCTCTTATTTTTTTGGTCTTCTTCAATATATAGCATCAATATGGAACAGTTCTATAATTTCAAATCTTGAAACCCAAAACCATAATCCTCATACTCTTATGAGCTAATTGACATGACATTGTGTACTATAGGAATGACTAGAGCTGTGTCTTAAAAAAAATAAACAGAACTGTTATATTCAAAGGAGGAAAGAAGGTCTTCCAGGTAATGAGAATATGAACAAGGGCATGGAAATTTAACAGTATAAAAATGATCAGAGATAATAAGTAGATCAGCTTGACTTTAGCATCAGATTAGGTAAAGGAATGATATCATCCCCTGATGTAGAGAGATAAGGAGATGAAATTTAATTCAATATGCAGTATGGAGGCAGTGAAGCAGTGTGGTGATATTACAAAAAGAGGTTTTGAAGAAGATGAAATTGTCAGTCAAATATAGAATAGACTATAGTCAGAGTAAAAAGGGCTGAAGTCAGGAAAAGGGAGAGATTAAATGAAGAAAATCTAAATTGTTTGAGTAGTTCAGAAGTGAGAAGGGCCTTATCTAAATATCACTAAGGTGGTGATGACCACAAAATATTTTGAAAAGAGAATTTATAGGATTTGATTACTGGCAATGGGTGAAATGAAGGGAGTTTTTTTGAAAAATCAAATTTGCCACTGGAGGGTGGGGGTTGAGCTTGTGTGATGAGGAAAATTAATAATGCCATTAACAGAAATAGGGACTCCCAGAAGCTCAGGATTTTTTTTTTTGTTTGTTTGTTTGTTTGTTTTGTCTTTTTTGTTTGTTTTACTGTTTAAGGAAGTAAAAAGATAAGTTATTTTGCATGCATTGGACTAGCTAATGAGAGGACATCCAGCTGCTACCTAGTAGGAGATCTGGAGATGGGGAACTGGCCTTTGGGAGGTACCACAAGATATATGTTGGAGATATGGCTACAGATAGATCTTGGAAATGGAGGAAGGTTCAAAACTGAATTTATAAAGAAGACAGAATAGAGGAACTGAGGACTGAAACTTGAGGGAAAATCACAATTAGAGCATAAAGAGGCAAAAAGAAAGTATCATCTGTGGTTCAATATAGAGATAAAGAGAGTACAGTGTCAAAAAATCCAAGGCACAAAACTTTATTGAGTAATGAAAAAAAGGTGCAGAGAGATCAAAAGAATGAAGCCTGAGAAAAAGCTCTTATACTTGGTTGCACAAAGCAGCAGTTCATACCTAAGTTATTCATAGAATGGGAAAACTAGTCATAGTAACAAATCCCTGAAAACTGCCCAAAAGTTATTCTTCCCTTTTTGGAGATATGCCATGCCTCTCAGACTCAGAGTCAAGTAAGTCTAATGTAGAATCTAAATTTTAGAATGGAAAGGAAAATTTAGACATTTTGACCACCCATTTCAATCACACTTTGCCTAATACCATTGTATTCCTCCCTCCCTTAATGACCTGTCATACCGATCTTTCTTGTCAAACTATAAATTAGAGTCTAATCCTTTGACCTACTTATCAGTGCAAGGTTGGAGAGCACTACTAAAAAGAAGTCATAAAAGCATGGTCAGTGGTTCTATTAAAAATCTGGACTCTAAACCCCAAGGCTGTCCCTTGTGTTAAAATAGTACTGTTTTGGTTGTTTATATTTTAAATCGAGATTGTTAGCCAATCTGGGTAACCTAAATCTTTAAATCCTCAACTCTTCTCCTACCCATCCTACTTCACTGACAAAATTTATGTCATCTGACATGAGCTTTCTCAGATTTCCTTCTCATATAAATTTTTTTTTAAATTTCATATGATATCTTTGGTTATATATTACTTTCTTTACTAATATACTGCTCTGCCCCAATTGAGTCCTTCTTTGTAATTTAAGAAAAATTAAATAAAATTGACATAGCTTTTAAAATTAATAAGGCAATTGCAACATTCTTTATCCATAGTCACACACAATTCCCATGAAGAGGTGTCCCATGTTTTATCCTTTGTTTTCTAGGGATAAGACTGATAATTGAAAATAATCAGCTTAATTGCCTTTCAGTTTCAATTCATTTATATAACTGTATAACTGTGAAAGCTGCTATCCTGGTACTGCCTATTCTACTTTGTATTACTTCTTATAGATCTTCCAGGGGTGGCTAGGTGGCACAGTGAATAAAGAACTGGCCCTGGATTCAGGAGGACCTGAGTTCAAATACACCCTCAGACATTTAATACTAGCTGGGAGACCTCAACCCCTATTACCCTGCCTTCCCCCCTCCAAAAAGCAAAAATAAAAATCACCCATAATTCTCCGAATTTTCTGTATCTACATTTTTTTTATGATGTGAGAGAATTTACTTACATTTCTACATCACAGCTTAGCTATTACCAGTCAATAGGTATTCAATTTCCTTCAGTACTTTGCACACGTGCACAAACACAAAATATGTCTATTAATATATTACAGTGTATATTACCTTTCTGTGATTGTCCTCTTAGAATTAAATGGCTGGCTAGTGATGGAATCACTAAATCAAAGGGGAGAAATAATTGAATGACTCATCTAGAATTATTCCAAATGTCTGTATTAATTCACTGCCCCACCAATAAGGAATGATCATGCTACTTTGGTAAAATCCATTCAATATTGTATTATTTCAAACTTTTATAATTATGAAATAATATTTTATTTCTTTGAATTTATCTCTCATTGATTTTGAGAATTTTATATATTCACTGATATTTCTTGTTTGAAAGTTATTTTGTTAATATCCTGTGACCATTTATATATTTATCAATCCCTCAACCCTCAAAATTTCTGAGTAAATACTCACCTCTTCTTCTTCCTTCTTGTCTCAGAAGAAAGAGGTACCCTTCTTCCAGCTATATACTATCCATTTCACTTCTGATCTAAATTCCATTTCTTCCTGTCTCTTGGGAGACATTGTTCCATAAATAATTCCTAATCTCATATACATCTTCAGTCCCTACCTCCCCATTTTCTTCTCCCCCACTTTCTATATACATTCTATCTCTCATGTTAAAAACAAACAAAAAGAAACAAAATCAGTTTTCTTTGGACTTTTCCTAACCTTGAGCTAATATCCTCTCCCTTTCATTTCATAATTTATTCTCTACAATCTGGCTTCCACCACTAATATTCTACTGAAACTGACATCTTGAATTTTTTCTCTTGATTTTTTTCTTTAAATCCTTATCAATCTTGACCACTTTGAAGTGTTCTGCACTTACTTACTATATTTTGAATAATTTGCCTCCCTTTGCACTCAACAATCCTATATTTTCTAAGTTCCTCCAATAAATCCTCTACCAGTCCTCTGTCTGCTTAGCCAGCTCATTTTCTTCTTATCTATACAACACCTACACGTTGCGATTCGGCAAAGTTATAATATCCTAGATTTAGAGTTAAAATTTGTGGTCACCTAGTCCAATTCTCAAACTCTGTAGATGAGGAAACTGAGACCCAGAGAGTTTTTCACTTACCAGAATGACTCATGGCTTGAGGTCAATCCATGTTTTTCTGTGAGGCTTTGGATGTTGCAGCTTTGACTTTGTTTTATTCTTCCAAGTTTGTGTTTTGACCTCTGTTACTATAGTAACTTTCTATAGCCAGGATATTTTTCTACTGTTTGCTCATTTTTCAGCTTATTTCTTGACTTTTATCTCTACACTAAAGTGGGCCTCTGTTCCTTAAGTGGAGAGAATATTGTCCCAAGCTTCAGATTTTTTTTCTCCTGCTGTTTTCTGGGATAATTCTGCATACCTTTAAGTTTTTCATAGTTCCAAGATGGTAGGATTTAGTGAGAGATGTGTTTACTACTTTCCTGGCCTGTGCTCTTATTTGTGAGTGACCATAAGCATGCTTTTCCAGCCTGGAACTGTGACCAGAGTCCTAGCTCCCTTGTGGTAACAAACTCTTTCTTGCCTATGGCTGAGACCCAGGACTACAATGCAGCTAACAGCTGCTTCAACTCTCTTTACAAGAATGGAGGAGGGTGGGATGGGTATTCTGGGTATCCTCTGCAGACTTAGGATTTCCCTAAGAAGAAGGAATCTGGACCTCTCCTCTCCCCATGTGGATGGACAGTCAATATCTGTTGCTTATTGCAGTGGGGTAGGGAATACCAGAGCAATAGGTACAAAGTTAGTGGAGCAAGAGAGGACTTTCTGATTACACCTGAAATAATACTTTTAAGGTCAATTTTTACCTTCTGACATTGGATGGAGGTTAGAGGGGGAGGATACTAAGTGAGCTAATTAAGAAATAGTCTTCTTCAGTGTTAATTCATAATATTGTTACATTGTTATGGTTCTTGCTTTCTTATTGTTTTGATTCTCAACTGTTCTATCTTGACACTATAAATAATTTTTGTTTGCTTACTTTTGAGAGTGGAACTGGAGAAACTTCATTTTATTTCTTAAAATATTTATTTTTTTGTTAAATTTGTTTATTTTTAGTTTTCAACATTAATTTCCACAAGATTTTGAGTTATAAATTTTCCCTGTCTTTCCCCTACCCCCACCCCAAAATAGACATCCTACTGAATATCCCTTTCCCCAAGCTTCATGCTCTTATATCCTCCCCCATACCACTTATGACTTTCTAGTAGAGCAGGATGGATTTCTATATCCCAGTGACTGTATATCATATTTCCCAGTTGCATGTAATATATATATATATATATATATATATATATATATATATATATATATATATTAACATTTGATTTTAAAACTTTGATTTTCAGTTTCTTTCCCTTCTTCTCTTGCCACCCACCCCTACTGGGAAGAAAAGTGACTCAATATATGTTATACAGGCGTAGTTATGCAAAACATTTCCATAGTAGATAATATTGCGAAAGAATGGCAATATTTCTCTCTATCCTATCCCACCCCCCCACTTATTCTATTTACTACTTTGACCCTGTCCCTTTTCCACAGTGTGTGCTTCTAACTACCCTCTCCCCCAATCTGTCCTCCATTCTATCATCTCTGCTCTTATCCCCTACCCCCCTACTTTCCTATAGGGTAAGACACCCAATTTAATGTGAATGTTATTCCCTGCTTAAGCCAAATCCAATGAGAGAAAGGTTAACCCATTGCCTTTTGCCTTCCTGTTCTTTGCCACTATTGTAACAGGTTTCTCTTGCTTCTTTTATTTGAAGTAATTTGCCCAATTATATCTCTCCCTATCTCCTTTCATTATTCTCCCTATCTCTAACCTCTTAATTTTATTTTTTTAGATACCATCCCTTCCTATTCAACTGATCCTCTGCCCTCTGGCTATGTATACATGTACACATATAAACACTCTCACATATGTATTTATATGCACATATACCCTCATATATAACCATATATATGTATGTATACACACATACACATGCACATACACACATATTCTCTTCAACTATGCTCATACTGAGAAAAGTCTCATGAGTTACAATATCATTTTACTGTGTAGGAATCTAAATAGCTCAATTTTAATAAATCCCTTATGATTTCTTTTCCCTGTTTACCTTCTCATGCTTCTCTTGCTTCTTGCATTTGAAAGTCAAATTTTCTAACCCTTTTCTAACTTTTTTTCTAACTCTTTTTTTTATCAAGAATGCTTGAACATCTATTTTAATGAATGACAATATTTTCCCCTGAAACATTATACTTACTATTTCTGGGTAGTTGATTCTTGGTTTTAATCCTATATCCTTTGACCTCTGGAATATCATATTCCTAGCCCTTTGATTGCTTAATGTAGAAGTTGCTAAATCTTGTGTAATCCTGATTGTGTTTCCAGAATACTCAAGTTGCTTCTCCCTGACTGCTTGTAATATTTTCTCCTTGACCTGGGAACTCTGGAAATTGGCTATAATATTCCTAGGAGTTTTCTTTTGGGGATCACTTTTCAAGAGGTGATCAGTGAATTCTTTCTATTTCTCTTTTGTCCTCTGGTTCTAAAATATCAGGGCAATTTTACTTGAGAATTTCTTAAAGGAAGATTTCTAGGTTCTTTTTTTTTTTATCATGGCTTTCAGGTAGCCCAGTAATTTTTAAATTCTCTCTCCTGGATCTATTTCCCAGGTCAGTGGTTTTTCCAACAAGATATTTCACATTGCATATTTCATTTTTTTTGTCATTTCTTTGAATTTGTTTTATAGTATCTTGATTTCTAATAAAGTCATTAGCTTCCGTTTGCTCCAATATAATTTTGAAGTAGTTATTCTTTTCAGTGAGTTTTCCTTTTCCATTTGGAAAATTCAGCTTTTTAATGCATTCTTCTCCTCATTGGCTTTTTGGACCTCTTTTGCCATTTTAGTTAGTCTGGTATATTTTTTTTTCAGTCAGATTGTTGACTCTCTTTTCATGATTTTCTTGCATCATTCTATTTCTTTTCCCAGTTTTTCCTCCACTTCTCTTACATGATTTTCAAAATCCTTCTTGATCTACTCCATGGCCTGTAATCCATTCATATTTTTCTTGGAAGTTTTTGATGCAGGAGTTCTAATTTTGTTGGCTTCCTCCTGTTCCATGCTTTGATCTTTGTTTGTCCCCAGAAAAGGATTCTATGGTCTGTTTGTGCTCCCTCTGCTTGATCACATTGCCAGTCAATTAATTGACTTTTGAGCTCTTTGCCACAGTAGAACTTTGCTTACAGAGAGGAGAGCATATATAACAGGCAAGGAGCTAAGCGATACCAAAATCAATCCTTACTCCCAGAAATCACAGTCTAGTGCAAGGTGGAAGGAAAACAACAAGTGAAGAACTATGTAAAAAAAATATATATATATGTGAAAAAATTGGAAATAAGTAACTGAACAAAAGTCATAGCATTAAGGTTAGGCCTTTATTTTCTGTGTCTGTATGTATTAGCAGGTAGGGTATTAACATTTAGAGAATGAAATTGAGATTGTCCTGTGTTCAAAACTTGCCTCTAAAATATAATATGTTTTAATACTTAACAAGTCACTGCCCCATTTTAAGCCAAAATTGCTTCATCCCTAAGATGGGATAATTTATTTGGTTTTAATTATAGCTTCTTTCACCTCTGGAATATCATATTCCAAACATTTTGATCCCTTAATGTAGAAGTTACTAGGTCTTGTGTTATCCTGATTGTATTTCCACAATACTTGAATTGTTTCTTCCTGATTGCTTGCAGTATTTTCTCCTTGACCTGGGGACTTTGGAATTTGCTTGTAATATTCCTAGGAGTTTTCATTTGGGGATCGTTTCAAGAGAAAATTCTTGCAATTTCTATTTTGCCCTCTAGTTCTAGAGTATCAGGGCAATTTTTCAATCACTTCCACTACATGTAAAAAAAAAAATGGCTCTAAACAAACTTAGAGCTACATAACCCACAAAGTGACAGAGAGAAACAAATCTCCCACTGAAGGCAGACCAGCAGGCCAAAAGGAAGGGTCTATTTCACAGAGCTGGGAGTCTAGAGCAGTTCCATTTAAGCCATGCAGGTTTGACCCCTGGGTGGCCCTGAAGCTTCAGGACTTCAGGAGAGTGAATCAGTAGCAGCTGTGTTGGTTTCCATGTTCTCAACCCATAAATGCCAAAGACAAAGTAAAAAATGAGTGTGGAACTCTGTTGCAATAGAGGGGTATGGAAGAGTGCATTCCAGCTCCTGCCCCCAGGGAGAGAAGTGGCAGGAGGCATGGTGGCTGTGCAGCATGGCTACCTATGGAGCTCCTGGCCTGCGGATTTTGGGAGACCAAGCAACCATTCAGAGGGTAATTACTCTTGCTTTAACCTGCTTGGATCTGGATCATTGTCTTGGGTGGTAGTCCTGGGCAGTGTGGCCAGTGAGCCAGAAGCAGTAGGGGGTATAGAGAGGGTGCCCTCCTAATAGCTCGGGCAGCTATGAAAATCCCAGTGATTTGGGACAAAGTTCTCACCATTCTGAAAGCAGCATTCTACCATGGCAAAGAGCTCAAAAGCCAAGTAATTGGCTGGCAATATGAGCAAAATGAAGCAAAATGAACCATAAAACCATAGCATTCTTCTTTGGGGAACAAAAAGGATCAAGGTATGGAGCAGGAGGATAACAGTGAAGTCAAAACTCCTGCATCGAAAGCTTCCAAGAAAAATATGAATTGGTTACAGGCCATGGAGGAGCTCAAGAAGGATTTTGAAAATCAAGGAAGAAAAGTGGAGGAAAAATTGGGAAGAGAAATGAGAATGCTGCAAGAAGATAATGAAAAACAAGTCAACAGGTTGGGAAAGGAGACCCAAAAATACACTGAAGTAAATAACACCTTAAAAAAGAGACTAACTCAAATGGCAAAAGAGGACCAAAAAAGCCAATGAGGAGAAGAATGCCTTAAAAAGCTGAATGTGCCAAATGGAAAAGGAATTTCAAAAACACACTGAAGAGAATAACTACTTCAAAATTAGATTGAGCAATTGGAAGCTCATGACTTTATGGGAAATAAAGATACAATAAAACATATCCAAACATGTGAAAAATAGAAGGCAATTTGAAATATCTCATTGGAAAAACCACTAACCTGGAAAGTTGATCCAAGAGAGATAATTTTAAAATTATTGGACTACCTGAAATCCATGACCAAAAAAAGAGCCTAGACACCATCTTTCAAGAAATTCTCACAGAAAATTATACTGATATTCTAGAACAAGAGGGAAAAATTAAAATTGAAAGAATTCACTGATTACCTCTTTTTTTTATTTTTAAACAAATGCTTTATGAACTTCTGTTTTACATCATTCATTTCCACCAGATTTTGAGTTACAATCATTTTCCCCCCATTATTCCCCTACCCAACCTCCCAGAATAGCAGTCCCACAAGATATTGCTTCCTCCAATCTGCTCTATCCCATACCTTCTCCCATACCCCAATTGACTTTTCCATTAGAGGAAGGTGAATCTTTGTGTCCCAATGCCTGCACATCTTATCTCCCTATTACAAGCAAAAGAGTATTGATAATAGTATTTATATATATTTGAAACATTTAATGTTACGACCTCGAATTTCAGATCCATTTCCTTCCTCCCTTGTCACCCATTCCCTCTGGGGAGCCCAGGCAGCTTCTACACTGAGGGATAAAAGGGCATGGAATATGATATTCCAGAGGGCAAAAGAACTGGGAATGAACCCAAGGGTCACCTACCCAGCAAAACTGAGTATTTTGTTTCAGGGGAAAATATGGTCATTCAGTGGAATAGAGGACTTTCAAGCATTCTTGAGGGAAAAACCAGAATTGATTAGAAAATTTGACATCCAGACACAAGAAGGAAGAGATGCCTGAGAAGGTAATCAGGGAAAAGAAATCAAAAGGAACTTATCAAACTTGAACTATTTACATTCCTATATGGAAAAGCAATAACTGGGACTGATGATATCTTTCTCACTATGAAAATAATGGAAAAAGGGTGTGTGGTCATATGAATACATATGTGATTGTGTGTGTATATGATTACAGTTATATATGAATAGAGGGCATAGGTTGAATTTGTTGGGAAGGGAGAATACTCAAGGGATGAAATTATGAGGTGAGAGAGGAAAGTGGCAAGAGGAGATGGGGAGAGACAGGGTAGGGTAAACAATCCCATGTAGAAGCAGCAAGGGGAAGTGGTTGCAAGGGAGGGGGAGAATAGGAAGGCTAAAAAGGCGAAACCACATTCACATTGAATTTGGTTCAGGGAGAGAATGACATACATCCTAAATGGGATATCTCAACCTGCAGCAGGATAGGGGGAAGGGGGATGAGAGGAGGGATGATGGATGGGAGGGCATCCTTGGGGGGAGGGGAGGTTGGAAGTACCCACTATAGAAGAGGAACAGGATCAAGTAGGGAATGGACTAGGTGGGGGGTGGGATGAGTGGGAGGGAATTATAAGCAGCCTTGTACAATATATCTACTATGGTAATGTTTTGCATAGCTAGACATGTACAACATATACTGAATTACTTATCTTCCCAGAGGGAATGGGTCATAAGGGAGGAAGGAAATGGATCTGAAATTTGAGGTTTTAAGACTAAATGTTTCAAATATACATAAATACTATTATTAATGCTCTTTTGCTTGTAATTGGGAGATGTGCAGGCATTGGGACACATAGATTCATCTTCCTCTAATGGAAAAGTCGAAGGGGGTATGGGAGAAGATATGGGAGAGAGCAGATTGGAGGAAGTGATATTTTATGGGACTGCTATTCTGGGAGGGTGGGTAGGGGAAAACGGGGGAATAATTGTAACTCAAAATCTGGCAGAAATGAATGGTGTAAAACAGAAGTTAATAAAGCATTTGTTTAATAATAATAATAATTATATATATATATATATATATATATATATATATATATATATATATATATATATATATACTGGTAAATGTCTGGTTAAATACTTCCGTGGTATGTCTGGTCAAATATGCCAGTAAATGTCTGGGGGGAAAGAGAGCCTGACAAGGCTTATAGGGCACCTCTTCCCCAGGCAAGGCTTGAGATGTCGACCCTCTTGCCCGTATCTGGTCTGGTTATATGTTTGTTTGTCTGTCCTAAGCTCACTTGAACTCATTTGCTTCCTGTTCAGAATCTGCAGGAAGCAAACAAGTGGGAGTATGGACCTTTGTTTGTCTTATTAACTGTGCCCTATTCACTTGAACCCATTTGCTTCCTGTTCAGAATCTGTGTGCAGCAACCAAGTGGATAAGGATTGTAATGTGTTTGGGTGTTCATAAAGTTTTGTCCTGAGCTCAGTTGTTTAAAGTCTCATTTTAAAGTTTTTATTCCTGCAGAGTAGGTATTTGAGTGGCTATCAGAAGAGCACCTTCAAGGGAGCTTTTCTGATTTCCACTGGGAAGATGATATCTTAGTTTCCAGAAGAACCCTCTTCTGAGTCAGCCATCCCCTCAGGAAATCCATTAACCCAGCCTAATTGGCCTTATTGAGCCTGGCTTGGCAGGCCATGTGGTTCATGGCCTTGGCTGGGGGGGAGGAGAGAGCCAGCCTCATTCCCGGGTCAGACTAAGGGCTGGTATAACTGACCTCCACCCTGAGCTTCTGCTGGCTCAGGCAAGAGAAGGTGCAGGGCCCTCCTTGTGAGCATTGTGGCAGGTAGGGAGGTGGTCCCCTCTGTCAAATTTAAAATCTCTCCTGCCTGACCAATTAAAGCCAATTAAGTGTGGAGCTTTGAGATTGGCAAATTCAAAGCTCACTTTCAAAAGGTCCACCAAAATTCTCCCTGTTGTTGCAATATTTTGAAATTTTAATTTGGAAAATTTACAATTTACAAGTTCTGGTAAAATTAACTAAGAATTAAATCTTTTAGAAATTGGAACTAGGATATTGGGATTGCTTTTAAAAAACAAACAAGCTTTTTGCTATCTCAGCTTGACTTGTTCCTTGAATTTGTAAAAGGAAAATTAATAGCATTTGTGAAATACTTGTAATCAGAATTTTATGACTGGCATATGTTGGTATCTGTCTAACTTTGAATCCATGCCAGAATTGATAAGGTCAATTGATGTCAAATGATAAGTCATTTGATGCAATTTGATACTCATTGTAATTTTGTTACCATCTTGTATTGTGTATTGTGTAGACTGTATTGTGTATCTAAAGGTCTATTTAGCTAAGTGAACTTAAGAAACATTTTTGAAGTAGGAATACTATTACAGCTAAAAAAAAAACCTGGGCCCCTGGATTCTGTGGCTGCTGGAGGGCCCTTTGCTGATAAGCCTTTTTTTGGGTCAGCCCCTTTCCATCTCCACCCTTCATTCAGTGGAGACCCACTGGCTTTTTCTCCCCAGCTGTCTCTGATTGTCCTCAGGTTATTGATCAGGCCCAGGATTCAGAAATCTGATCTCACACACCCCTAAGAATGTAATCTCTACATTTGTCAGGTTTTTTAGAATTGGATCATGTGCAGAAAGTTATGCAAACTGCTTAAGATAATTTTTAAGTTTTCAACTAACTTTCTTCATCAAGGTTTAATGAGATTGTAAAAAACAGAAGAGATCTGGCTGTTTTGATCTGAATTTAAGTCGTTTCATGCTCTAAGCAAAAGTTAACATTTGTAACTGAATGTATGTTAAGGATTCAATTTCTGAATTATCTCTTTCCTCCTGAGTGAATACAGACCCAGCTCCCTATGAAACATAGACAGATCTACCCAAATGATATCAGGTCCCAGCTGTTTAAGGGGGAAATGATCAGGTGCTTGGAATAATGGGGTACTTTCGTGCCTGATATTTATTTTAATCAGAGATACTTTAGTTGAGAGAAAAGTAAGATACCATATTTAACACCAGGTTAATTCAAACTGTTTTAAAGTATATTTACGGAAAGATGAACAAAGCAGATAAGAATGTTTGGCTTCCCCATGAGAATTGGGTCAGGTCCTCAGATTCTCAGCTTTGACTTCCTTGAGTAGCCAGCATCTGAAATTTTCTCAGAGCTCAGAACTCAAGGCTGAGAAAGTCCAGACCATTTCCTAACGTATATTTGGAAAACACCACCCATTCTTCCTCTAATCCGGGAAGACCTAAAAGCTGAAATCACTAACTCTTCCCTCATCAAGTTCCTTCAGGGTCTGCAGGCGATTCAGAAAAAACTCCTTCCCTCAGCTCTCCTGATCCCGATCCCGAGTTCCACCTCAGCTTACCCGTTTCAACCGGGATTCTGTGCTGGTAAAAAGAAATTCACGGTCTGGAGTCCAGGTGAAGGGACCACACGTCATGATCCCCACTACACTTACTGCTGTCAAAGTGGACTCTATTCCCAAATGACTCCATTGCACCAGAGTGAAGCCTGCTGTCACCTCAGAATGGAAAGCAGAAGTCCACGAGGACCCCCTAAAGCTAAGACTATCCGATCCTTTCCCTGATTCCCCTTTTACCTCCTTGCACAGTCCCCCACAATCCCCATGCCCCCAGACTAAGCTATACCTCTGTGTTAACCACAGGAAATGGACAATCCTGGACTTTTCCAGAACTGGAGCACACAGCTACCCCTCAACTCCCTGTTCCCCAGAACTGGACTATTTGGGGGCCCACCAGTAGATGCAGGATACCTACTCTGTTCAGATACGGGATGCCTGTGTGCCTGTGCTTGTGTCATAGCTTACCACCTCCCCTCTCTTAGTCCTGGTGCCTCCCTGTGCTGCTAGGCAGGTGGTAGTGAGGGATTTGACCCATTGTTCCGAATCCATACAATCGGGTCTGACCCCTAGCAACCCAAGCCCAAATCTCACCTGGGAATCATAGTCCCTGAGGAGGAAGAGGCAGAGGGAGGACAAGTGCCAAGAAGCCTCCTGTGCCCCTCCCCCATTGTCATCCCATTGCCTAGCTATCCCTGCCCCAATAGGGAAGCCCGATATCCAAACCACAATACCAGTTGTCACCACATGGGCCCCTGTAAGGTCATACACCCCCCTCATCTTCAAAGGTTCAGGAATCTCACAATTATCAGGTCCCCTTAATTACCCTTCTGTCAGCTGTCCATAAAACACTTAACAGCTCTAACCACATGTTGGGAAAAGATTTCTGGATTTATGTTGAGCCCCAGCCTCCTTACTATGTAGGGGTGGCACTAAATGCCTCAGTCACCCCTATTTCCAACACAGAATTGTGATTGGGACCACCCAAGGCTCTCCCTTGGGGATGTACAGGGAACAGGTTTCTGCCTCATATCATCCAGCGCCCCTTTATCCAGCTCTCAGTATAGCTCAAGTTGTGGGAAAAACCCACATGATTCAGGCCTCTAGCTCAGACTACTTCCCTGCCTCTCTAGGAGCCTGGTGGGCATGCCACGATGGTCTTACCCAGTGTGTCTCTGTTACAGTGCTCCTCAGACTGAGGACCCCCTGTGTATCCTAGTGGCCATAGTTCCCCGGGTCACCCTTTTCCCCAGGTGAACAAGGTTGGCATTACTTTTCCCAGAAGGGCAACTGAGCCACCACCTAAGGCAGGCAGTACCACTCCTCATTCCCATCTCAGTGGGCTTGGGCCTTGTGGGTTCTGCAGCGACTGAGATGGCAGCCTTGATTAAGGGGGAGACCAACTATCAGGCCTTAAGTACACAGGTAAATATTGACCTCTCCCACATAGAGCAGTCCATCTCAGCCCTGGAAAGACAGGTGGACTCTCTGGCAGAGGTGGTTCTTCAGAACTGCAGAGGCCTTGAAACAGGGTGGCCTGTGTGCAGTCCTTGGTGAGGCTTGTTGCTTCTGTGCAAACAGCTCTGGAGTGGTGAGGGAGAGTCTGAAGTTGGTAAGCCAGAATATTGCTAATGGACAGAGGGAGCTGGAAAATTCTGAGAATGGGTATCAGTCCCTGTTCCCCTGGAACATCCCCCAACTCTCCTTGGTATTAGTATTGGTATTATCCTCTCCTCCTGACCCTATTTCATTGTTTTCTACAATTTGTCAAATCCAGTGTTAACTCCATTAATGTTAATTATCAAGGACCCCCCCCATCCTTTAGGAACAGAATTGGGTAATCTAGATGTGACCCCTAGATGTGAACCCAGCTATGTCAAAGGTTTGACATACCTACAAGAAAGAGTAGGGAATGTTGGACCCAGCTCCACTCTGCCCTTCCCCCTTTGATTCCTCACTTTGCCCTTCCTGAATGTCAGAAGCAAATCCACTCACCCTTTCCTTGAGTTGTAAAACAGGCAGCCCAACCTTTCCTTCATTGATTTGTAAAACAGAGAACTCTACCTTGCTTAATCTGTAAACAGGTAGAACCCCCAACCCTTGCTTACCCTTGATTAATCTGTGGGTGGGAGTCCCAGCCTAGGGTTTCAAGCCAGTGGGAAATTCAAATGTATACTGACCAATCACTAATTGTAGTTTCGAGTGTACACTGACCAATCATTGGAGTTTCAGCTTACATCATTGTAATCACAGCTTAAGTAACCTGGCTATGGAACCCCTATAAAACCAGCACACTGTCTGTGCAAAGGTGCTGTCTGATTTGGGTGACCATATACCCCAACAGTCCCGCAATATTCCACGGTAATAAAATCCACCTTTTAAATTTAATTTTGGGGATCTTTTGTCTTGCTTTTATTAAGGTACAACATAAAGTGTATTCTTATTGAGGGATGGGTCACAGAATCATTGATTTATCACTGGAAAAACCTTAGAGGTTATTCTGTATAATTCTCCTTTTACAGAGAAAGAAACTGGGGCCCAGCGATATTACATGATGGGATCAATATTTAGAGCTTGGGGATCACCCTAGCCCAATTCCCTTATTTTGCAAATGAGGATATTGAGGGTCTGAGTGTTGAGATCACTTGTCCAGGGTCAGACAGTTGGAAAGTAGATTTTGGATTTGAACCAGGGTTCCCCGCCTCCCTGCCAAAAGGTTTCTTTACTCTTTCCACAACCCCCATGCTCCTCTTAGATTTTATCTGAGGTGCCTTCCCTCTGAGAGATTATGCATTACTATTCCATACACATTTTTTTTTTTAGGTAATGTTGTGCCAAAAGAAGAGAGACAAGAGACCCCCGAGAGTAAAATTTGGAAGTGGATTTTATTTTTCCGTGGGACTGTCCGGGGTCAGGCCCAAATGGAACAGTGAGAATTCATGGAAAATATGCCAGCTTTTAAAAGGACGCCAGGTGGCCAAGGGTTAGGGATTAAGTAAGCAAAAACTTTCAGAGACCAAAACAGTGATTGCTCAGTACACACCTCAAAATTCCCTGACAGCCAGCGCCAAGTCTCCCTGACTAAAAACAGCCCCTGCCCTCAAGGAACTTACATTCCATTGGTTAATTCTGCAATATTTATGTTACATTCTGTAAAGTTGGAAAAAGGACTAATTGGGTTCAACAAACATTGATTAAGCACCTGATGCAAAAGTCCTCTCTCAGCCTTGATTTTCTGTTCTGTAAAATGAAAGGGCTGGACCCAATAACCTTTAATCCAGCTCCAAAGCAACAATGAACCTGTGAAAAGAGTCTCTCCTTTTTTTTTTTTTTTTTAGTATCTCAGGTAGGATTTCAGCTTTCTACCTCCAAGTCTTGTATTATAGCCACTGGGCCACCTTGTTGCCTTGAAATAACATCACCTGTGATGCTAGAAGCAATAAATGGGAAACCATTGAAGGTTCATGAACAGGGGAGTAACATGGTTAAAACATAGCTATGTTTTTGGGAATATCAACTTGGAAGCCAAGTGGAGGATGGTATCAATATGAAAAAGACAAAGTGTGACTGTCAATCAATAAGTGTTTAAGAACTGAGTCTAGGGGGGCGGAGCCAAGATGGCGGAGTAGAAACAGCATTTCCAATGTGCTCTGCCCCACACAAATTTCAAACAATGTGAAAGGGAGCTCCGAACAACTTCTGGAGCCACAGCACCCACAGAAGGGCACAGAGAAGCTAACCTCCTGCTGAGGACAGCCCAGCAGCCCTGCAGGGAGCAGCCAACGCAGCACTCTGAGAGCAGGCAGCACAGCACACTGGGAACCGACAGCACAGCGTGCAGAGCCGAGCCAAGGTCTTCGGTTGTAGCCCCAGGTCGGCCAGGCCTTCAGCCGGCTGGTGGAACCCCAGAGCACCAGCAATTGTGGCAATTCCAGAATTATCAGCACAGATATGCCTAGGACAAAGTGAGAGGTTAGTGCCCTATGGATTTTGGGACCAGTATTTGGAGAACACGTGGCTTCCTCCCCTGGGGGTAAAAAGCTGCTGAAGAAACAGCTGCACATAAGCCATTTTGCAGCTTCAGTAGTGGCTCAAGCTCCTAGTCTGCAAACTGTAGGAAGATCCAGCAATCAGTCTGGGGATTAATGGCTTTTGCTTTAAACTGCCTGGATCTGGATTGTGGTCTGGGGGGGAAGTTTGGGGTGGGTATCCAACTTGCCAGAGTGGGTGGAGGCTTTACAGAGGCCACCCAACTGGCAGAATTTGTGAAGACCCCACGTTTGGGGGGAAGCTCCCCTGTCTGGTGGCAGAGTCCTACTGTGGCAACAAGCCCCAAAATCAAGTAATTAAGTGGCAACATGCCTAGGCAAACGAAACAAAATAAACAGAAAAGTTCAACATTGGACTCCTATTTTAGGGGCAAAGAGGCTCAAAGCATGGAGGAGGACTGTGGGGTCAGAACTCCTGCGCCAAAAGCCCCAAATGAAAATATAAGCTGGCTATAGGCCATAGAGGACCTTAAGAAGCAGATAAGAGAAGTGGGGGAAAATTTGGGAAGAGAAATGAAAAAGATGCAAGAAAATTATGAAATGACAGTCAACAGCCCAACTGAGGAAAATAACACCCTAAAAAATAGACTAACTCAAATGGCAAGAGAGGCTCAGAAAGGCAATGAGGAGAAGAATGCCTTAAAAAGTCAAATTTGCCAGATGGAAAAAGAATCTCAAAAGCTCACTGAGGAGATTCATTCCTTCAGAGCTAGACTAGAGCAAATGGAAGCTAGTGACTTTATGAGAAATCAAGATACTATTAAACAGCTCCAAACAAATGAAAGAATAGAAGGCAATGTGAAATATCTCATGGGAAAAACCACTGACCTGGAAAATAGATCCAGGAGAGATAATTTAAAAATTATCGGTCTACCTGAAAGTCATGATTAAAGAAAGAACCTAGAAATCACCCTTCAAGAAATTCTCAAGGAAAACTGCCCTGATGTTTTAGACCCAGAGGGAAAAATAGAGGTTGAAAGAATCCAAAGATCACCTCCTGAAAAAGATCCCCAAAAGAAAACTCCCAGGAATATTCTAGCCAGGTTCCAGTATACCCAGATCAAGGAGAAAATACTCCAAGCAGCCAGGAAGAAATAATTTCAATATTGTGGAAACACAATCAGAATAGCCCAGGACCTGGCAGCTTCTACACTGAGGGTCAAAAGGCATGGAATATGATATTCCAGAGGGCAAAAGAACTGGGAATGAACCCAAGGGTCACCTACCCAGCAAAACTGAGTATCTTGTTTCAGGGGAAAATATGGTCATTCAGTGGAATAGAGGACTTTCAAGCATTCTTGAGGAAAAAACCAGAATTGAATAGAAAATTTGACATCCAGACGCAAGAAGGAAGAGATGCCTGAGAAGGTAATCAGGGAAAAGAAATCAAAAGGAACTTATCAAACTTGAACTATTTACATTCCTATATGGAAAAGCAATAACTGAGACTGATGATATCTTTCTCACTATGAAAATAATGGAAGAAGGGTATGTGGTCATATGAATACATATGTGATTGTGTGTGTATATGGTTACAGTTATATATGGATAGAGGGCATAGGTTGAATTTGTTGGGAAGGGAGAGTACTCAAGGGATGAAATTATGACGTGAGAGAGGAAAGTAGCAAGAGGAGATGGGGAGAGATAGGGTAGGGTAAACTATCCCATGTAGAAGAAGCAAGGGGAAGTGGTTGCAAAGGAGGGGGAGAATAAGGAAGGCTAAAAAGGCAAAACCACATTCACATTGAATTTGGTTCAGGGAGAAAATGACATACATACTAAATGGGATATCTCAACCTGCAGCAGGATAGGTGGAAGGGGGATGAGAGGAGGGATGATGGATGGGAGGGCATCCTTGGGGTGAGGGGAGGTTGGAAGTACCCACTATAGAAGAGGGACAGGATCATGTAGGGAATGGACCAGGTGGGGGGTGGGATGAGTGGGAGGGAATTATAAGCAGCCTTGTACAATATATCTACTCTGATAATATTTTGCATAGCTAGACATGTACAACATATAATGAATTACTTATCCCTCAAGAGGGAATGGGTGACAAGGGAGGAAGGAAATGGATCTGAAATTCGAGGTCGTAACATTAAATGTTTCAAATATATATAAATAAAAAAAAAATTAAATGTTTCATAAGATGTCCAGGCAGTGGGGCTCAGAGATTCACCTTACCCTAATGGCAAAGTCGAAGGGGGTATGGGAGAAGATATGGGAGAGAGCAGATTGGATGAGGGAATATCTAGTGGGACTGCTACTCTGGGGTGGTGGGTAGGGAAAAATAGGGGGAAATGTAACTCATAATCTGGTGGAAATGAATGATGTAAACCAGAAGTTAATAAAGCATTTGTTTAATTAAAAAAAAGAACTGAGTCTAAAAATACAAATAATGAAACAACCCCTACTTACTCTTAATGAATTTGCATTCAGATGAGGAAGACAATGAGTACATGTAAAATAGTAGTATTTTTTACAAACAAGATGGACTTTACTCTCATCGGTTTTGATGATAATGCATAACTTTATTGACAATTTCAACAGGAGTTCAGATGAATAGAAAATCATTTTCAGAGCCCTATCCAGTCACTTGTCATTGAGAGGCTTCCATAGTAATTAACACCACCCACAACCCTCTACTAGTCTTTCATGGGGCAGATTACAACTGATGTAGGTGTTCCTTCTTCACTATTGATGGAAAGGGAGAAGTAAGGGCGAAGAGGCCCTTGAAAGTTTGTGACTGAAGTACTATAGAGAAGGGATTCTTCTGTGACATCGTAAAATGCTACATGTCCATTTTCATAATCAAGAAAAATGCCCAATTTTTCTATGTGGTTGCTCAAATGACAGCCTTCGTTTGATTTCCAAATGAAAAAACCATGTTCAGATGTGAAGCCTTCCAGGGAAATTATATCCCCAGGTAACGTGGGGGACTCCCCGTTTGTGCTATCTGACACTTCACAGACACCCACTTCCCACTCTACATTATCTCCCAACTCCACTTCCCAATAGTGTTTGCCCGAGGTAAAGGTCTGAGCCCCCAGTACACTGAAAGCCTCACCAAGTCTTCCTCCATCATCAGGCAGGTCCTCTGGGACACTTCTATATTCAACACGCTTCAGATCCTCTGACAGGATGAGATGAGGATCGGCTGTGTGTGGATCTAGAGTTATATCTCTCTGGAAACTCTTGAGCACTTCTCTCAAGCCAGTGATGGGGCAGTTGCTCCAGCGAGAGGAAGCAACCTCCAGTTCTTGAGGTAGCAGCTCCCCATTCATTTCCAACAGGTTTTTCCTATCCTGGAGCATTTTCAGTGGTGCCTTGTCCAAATCCTCCTCCACTTCTAATATCGCTCTTTGCAGACTTTGCATTTGTCGTGAGAGTCTGGCGCCATTCTCCTCAAGCTTTGCCATGTTTTCTCTGAATTCCTGCTCCAGTAATTGTAGGTGTCTATTTTCTTCATTTTGTAGGAACTGGTACATTTTTTTATATTCGTTCCGGACCGATTGTTTAAAAAAGTCCGCGTCTTCCTTACAGTATTCTTTGTTCCTCCTCACTTTGTCCAGTGCAATTTGAAATTTCTCTTCTTTTCTCCGTAAGATATTCTGGGTCTCCTGGAGCTCGCCCTTGTACTTGTCAGCAGCCCTGTTCAGGGGCAGGATGTGGTGATCCCTGTGCTCTGGGGCTAACGAACAGGATTCGCAGATGGCTCTCTGCTCTTCCTCACAGAAGAACTTCTCTCTTTCACTGTGTTGCTCACAGATGGTCAGGTCCCCCATGCTCTGCAGTAAATGACGTCTGAGCATTTTGCCAGTGACGGAGAGAGTCTGCAAGCTCTTGTTGGGTATCAAATTACTGTCTTTAATGACTCCTCTGCACTCGGGGCAGGGAAATCTGGCACCAGCTTCCTCCCTGCACTGGAGAAGACACTCTGAGCAAAAGCTGTGGCCACATTTGACCGTCACTGGGTCAGTGAAGTAGCCCAGGCAGATGGAGCAAGTAAGTTCTGTCCTGAGACTTTCAAGTAAGCCTTTGGCATCCATGTTCCTAGCTCTCTGATTCTATCCTTCTCCAATACTCCTCTCAGGATAGCAAAAGCCGGTAAGGGCTTTTTATATGTCTTCCTTTGGTTAGACCCTCCCTTGACTCCACCCACAAAAGGTGAGAACTTCTGTGGGTTTGTGTGTGTGTTTCCAGTCTCTGCTATAGGACTGAATTCTCACCTTTGCCTTTTGCATAGTGATGAGCTATAATTCTCAGGGAGTGTTTACACCTGGGCCCTTCAGGCTAGAGTCTCTTGTCCCTCAATTCCAAGCAAAGTTTATCTCTGTTTCTGACCTTCTCCAATACTCTTCTGAGGATAGATAATGCTAGCTCTTTTTCATGAGCTCTATCATCAGAAGTTGTTAAGAATGAATTTTATATATCTTCCTTTGTTTAGTCTTTCCTTTACTCTGCCCAGCAAAGGTGAGAACTCTTGTTTTTTTGTTTTTGTTTTTTTTTTTAAGTGCTTCCAATCTCTGATACAGGGCTGAGTTCTCACCTTTGTATAAGTACATATAGGACTGAGTTTTCACCTTTATGTAAATACATGTAAAATATATACAGTAATGTAAACCATGTTTATATGTACTGTATGTATACATACTAGCTTATTTATTCTTTACAGATCATGGAAAAAACTTCAGAGACCACAAGCAAAAGATAGATTCAGAGGGAAACTGAATAATGAAATGATAAATGATTAGTGGGTCACAGAACAAATGATAGAAACAAATAATAAGCTATATTTTAAAAAGATAATAATGAAACAACATGCCCAAACTTCTGGAATACAGCTAAAGCATTGTGCAGAGGAAAAATCATAGCCTAAACAGTATACATGAACAAAACAAAGGAATAATGAACTTAATATGCAGTTTAAAAAATTAGGAACCAACAAACTAATAAACCTAAAATAGGCATAAAAGAGGAGATATTATAAAATTACAAGAGAAACAGGCAAATTGAAAACAAAATAGCAATGAAATGATAAATTCAAAAGCTGATTTTTTAAAGAACAATTAGGATACATACTTCATAAATAATTCTCAATACTTGAGAAAGTACCCATACACAACAATTTTATGTCACAAATATAGTGATATTACATAGACCAGGAACAGATAATGAAAATTGATTCAAATATTTAAAATAAGATCCTAGCAAACAAACTACAACAATAAAACTAATATTAGAATAATATTAGCTAATAATTAGATAATAGTACTATCCAGTAACATAAATTATTCATTATAATCAAGTGGAAGTTATAAGATGGATGCCAGGATGGTTCAAGTTTGTGAAAACAATCGACATAATTAAACATATTAAAAACCAAAGCATCAAAAAGCACAGGATCATTTCAGTAGATGCAGAAAAAATCTTTGACAAAATACAACACCATTTTATGCTAAAAATCCTAAAAAGTATCCATATATAGGGACCTTTATAATATCATAAAAAGTATCTATCTAAAACCTAAATCAAGGATCATATGCTATGGGGATATACTACAATCTTTTCTAATAAAAATAGACCTAAAGCAACTCTCTCCCCACTATAATTTGATATATTTCTATAAATATTCTATAAATCAATAGCAGTATAACAGGAGAAATCAAAGACTAAAAATAGGTAATGATGAGATAAAACTATTCCTGTTTGCTGATAATATGATGGTGCACTTAAGACATCCTGTGGAACTAGACAAGATGTTAATTGAGACATTCAATAGCTCCAGCAAAGTTGCAGAGAGATAAGTAGACCAACTATTCATACTGAAATGACTGAATAATTGATCTGCTTAACTCAAAATTCTGCCCTCTACAATCTATCCTTCACATAATTGGCAAAGCAACATGTCTGTCCATATAACTACCCACCTCAATAAATTTCAGCAACTCCCTATTAGTTCTTAGAGCAAATATAAACACCTAAGTTGGAATTTTATACCCTTCAGAACTTAGTTTTAATTTACTCTTCATAGCTTATTTATTCCCCTTTATACTCTCTTCTGTCTAGTCAAATTGGCCTTTTTGACGTTCTTCAAATACAACATTTAATCTCCTATCTTTGTGCTTTACACTGACTATCCCTCATGTCTGGAATAAACTTCCTTTTCACCTCCATCTCTTCAACAAATCCATAGCTGTTATTTTTTCCTGAAGCTCCAATCAAAAGTCACCTCTTTCATGAGGCCTTACTCATCCTTCTGCTACAAGTACCTCTACATGAGAAATTATCTTTTATTTTTTGTGACAATATCATATATGTGTATGTATTGTTTGCCCCTAAAGACTATAAACTCCTGTAAAGCCAAGCATGAGCAGCTTTCCAGAGGACTGCTGTGAACAGCTTCAAGGTTCTGATTACACAGTATAGTGAACTCTCTATTTATTTAGTAACATACTAAGACAAAACATTCACAGAAATCAAAGTACAGCATTCACAATGTTATGGCATAACAACTTATCGCTAAAATGGGCTCATAGTTTTCACCAAAGTGGTCACATAGTTTTAAGCAAAAGATAACATTTGTTTAGTAAGAACTCAATCATTTAGTAAGTTCTCAATTCAATAACAAAATACAAAGGTCAAAGTTTTCCACCCCCTAGGTCACATTGCCTTAATCTCTTCAATCAAAAAGTCCTCTTTCTTCCTAATTGGAGAAGTCCTTAACTCAGTCATTTAAATATAAAGGCTAAACTATCTCTAAGGTCCCTTCTAGTCCCTAGGATGAAAAATGAATTGTATTAGAAATAAACCAAATAAACAAACTGAACTACTATACACATGATGTGACTAGATGATCTTTAAATTAATTTTAAGCAGATGTTTTTATTTTCATTTTAATACTTGGTTTGGTCAGAATTTTACATCAAAGCATTTTAAATATTAAATCAACTAATTTAATATTATTAAAATCAGTTCTTTTGGTTTCTTATAGCTTGTGTGGCTTTTTGAAATCTTAATAATGAAGCATTATAATAGTTTATGTTACTATCTAGTTCAAAATACTATATATATATATATATATATATACTTCTAAAAGAAAATTATGTTTGTTTTGCCATTGGGGTTCTACTTTATGATTATATGAATCCTATAAGTTCAGGAAACAGAAAGATAACTGTGGAAAGTGTACTGGAGGAAGGACATATCATCTTAAAGGGTAAATTAGATTTTGGATAATCAAAGAGGAAGAGAGGGAATTCTGGATGAGGAGAATGCCATGAACAAAGGCATGAGGGAGGTTGAATGTGTTGAGTAAAGACATTTCAGGGATAATAAGTAGATCAGTTTGGCTTGAAAGTAAGATTTTGGTAGGGAACTAATAGACTGAAAAAGAAACTGCTAGGGTCAGTGAGTTTATAGAGTTGGGCTCAGAGAAAAACCTAGCTTTAAGGCCTGACTCTGACATATGATAACTGTGTGACACCAGTCAAATAACTGAACCTTTTGATGTCCTCAATAACTTTCTAAGGCTATAAATTGAAAAGTAAGTGCCTGTCTGCATTGAGGGTGGAGGAGATGGGTGGGTTGGAGTTTCCTTATGAAAAGCTTGTCTATGAAAATCACAGGTTCCATCAAAAAGATTTGGGACTTTATTCTTTATATAATGAGGAGCCAGTGAAGCAGTGCAATGAAAATATAAAACTGGTGTTCTGGGATGATTGAATTTCTAGGCAACTATAGTATAGACTGGAGATGGAGGCGGGAAGTTTGAGGGAGGGCTAGAGAATGAAGGCAGAGAGAATAAGCTATTAGAGTAGCCCAGGAGTTAGAAGGGTCTCAAGTAAAGAATCACAACAATAGCATGGATTAAAAATATATATTTTGCAAAGATAATTGACAGAACTTGCTGACAGACAATCAAGGGAATTTGAAGAGAGGAAAGCCAAAGATGCCTCAGAAGGTTTTAACCTATGTTATCAGGAGAATGGTAATGCTATTAACATAAGTAGGAAATTCAAATGAAAATGCAACTTTAGAGGATGGAAAGCAGGAGGAAAGATTTGTTTAGTTTTTAGATTCATTGAATTTGACCTAATGGTGGGATCTCTAGGTAAAGATGTTTAGTAGGTCATTGGAGGTAAGGGAGATTTGGAATAGAGATCTAGCTATAATGGGAGCAGAGAAACTTTTAATGCCTAGAATTTTAGGAGGAGTAAGATGAGACATAACTGAGCATATCAGGACAATGGGATCTCAAAAGGTAAGAGACTAGAGGTTAAAAAAACAGAGTGATCAATAATGTCAAAGGTTGTAAAGAAATGAAAGGGATAAAGACTGGAAGAAAGGGTCTCCAGATTTAGAGCAGCTTGCAAGGGGTAAGGAGGCAGAAGAGGTTAGACTATTTGCCTTGGATTCCAAAGTTAATAAGTGTCACAACTGGGATTGTCTGACCTCTGGTTTTCCTGGCTCCAAATTTAGTACCTTTCTTCAGCCTAATGTAGGTTGCAACATAAATTAACATTATTTAGAAATTGTTCTGATATTACCTGTGTCCTACTTCTCAGAATCAGGCCTAGATTAGGGGTAACATAGATTTGGAATTGTGGAGGTAGAAATAATATTCAGGCATTCTGACCATTCATTTGAACAATAGTGTTACTAGCTTCCTAGTATTCCTCCTTCCCTCCGCTACTTATGACTACCTCTCATTGCCAAGCTCAATCACTGGGTAATCCCTGTCACTGGTCTCCTATGTTAGTGCTCCAGGTTGATGAACACTGCTAAGGGGTCACAAAATCATGTTTATGCAATCAATCATCAGCCTTCAAAAAGGTTCTTTTTCCTGTCCACCAGTATTTATTTTTTAATCTGTTGAATCTATTGAGTTCTGCCACATTATTAATTCTAAGATATGCTCCTCAAACTCTAGCCATACCCTCTACCTCTACCCTCATGAGAAAACCTAACCTATTACTTTTCTAAGGAAATTGGGATCATCTGAACTGAGTTCATGCTACTTTCTTTCTTTTTTTAAGTTGTGTTGACAACTTGTATTTTCATATGACTCTCATTTCCTAAGATACGATCCTAACCTTATAAACCAGAACAAAGTTAAGCCAAAGCAAATAATACAGTGGACATCACTGACAGCATATGGGATATTGTTCATCCTTACCCCTCATGTCCCTATTAAGATCTGGCAATCCTTTATAAAATTATGTTCTCTAGAGCCAAGATTAGTCATTAGGAATTAGATTTGGTTTATTTTTTGGTTTATTTTGGTGATATTATTGAAATCATGGTATACTAGGGTGGGGAACCTGGGGCCCTCTAGGTCCTCAGGTGTGACCGTTTTACTGAATCCAAACTTCACAGAACAATTCCCCTTAATAAAAGGATTTCTTCTATAAAACTTGGACTCAGTCAAAAGACTGTATCAAGAACCGAGAAGGTCACATGTGGCTTAGAGGCCACAAGTTCCCCACCCCTTATAGGTGGAGAACAAGAACTTTGATTGTTTTGTTTTCTTATAATATGAGTACTCCGTTTACTCTTATAATATGAGTACTCATTTACCAGAAATTGTTCAGACATTATCTATGTCCTTTTTCCCAAACTTTTGCTCCAATAAAAGTTTTGCTGTTAGTAATTTAGATAGTGACATAGATAGAGAGATAGATAGATACATACCATATACATATATTTTATACGTATGTTATATAAACATGTATCTATATGTTATGTGTATACACATATAAATACATACATACAAATGTGTTTATTTCTCTCCATCTTTGAAATCTTTGAGGTAAATGGCCAAGAGTATAATTGCTGTTTTCATAATTTACTCTTTTAGAATCATTCAATATTGTTGGACCAAATAGAACTCTACCAATAATCTATTAATGCAGCTTTCTACCCACAAAGTCTTCTAACACTGTAAAATTTCCATTTATATCAATTTTATAGCTGTGAGGTGAAACCTCTGTTGTTTCTATTTATTTTTCTCTCGGTGATTTCAAGCATTTTAAATGATCTTCTTTTGTAACCAATTTTTTCTTTCCTTTGACTAATCATTAGAAAAATCTCCTTTTTCTTCTCTAGTCCAGTATTTACCTCTATTTGCCACCTGTTCTTTCACTATTGTTTTAGAGGGAAATGATAGTCTCCCTGTTAAAAGTTTCACTACTGTGCTTTTGCTTTTTTGATCTGGATCTTATTCCCTCTACTTCTTATGAATTTTTGTTCCACAAACAATCCATACTCTTGTGTACATCTTATATATCTCCCTCCTTGCTGGTTCCTTCCCTCTGCTTATAAATATGCTTAATATCTATTACACTACCTTCCAAAAATAAATTTTTCTTGGATATTTCCTGACCACGAGCTATAATCATATTTATTTCCTTCATTTCATTTTCAGACTTCTCCAAAGAGTGTTCTGCATAAACTGTCTCTATTGCTTTACTTTCCTACTCACTCTTACAACTTTGTTGTTCTTGAGTCATTTTTTTTTTTTATTTGTCTTACTCTGTGAGTAGGAAAATCCCATTTGGAGTTTGCTTGGCAAAGATACTAGAGTAGTTTGCAATTTCCTTCTCCAGCTCATTTTACAGATGAGGAACTGAGGAAAAAAGGGTTAAGTGACTTGTTCAAAATCACACTGCTCTTAAGTGTCTAGAGCCAGGTTGTAATTCAGGAAGGTGAGTCTTTCAGACTCTAGGGCCAGCACTCTATCGACCATACCAACTACCTTCCCTTTGTACTATTAGGCAATTTTTATAAATAGGGAGTACTGCCCCTAGTAATTTGTATTCTCAGGTTTATTGAATATTGTATTATTGCATTCTATTGTTTTTTAAGTTCTTGTCTAGTTTGTTACAATGACCTTTTAAAAAAATATTAAACTAATCTTGAATTACATTAATGCTTTAATTCAAAATCTGGAAAATAAACTTTTATAAATTAACATTTTTCTATATAATATCAGAGAATGAGGGAATATTAGAAAGTAAATTTCCATGGAAAACAACAAAATGCATGGAGCAGTCAGTATTCAGGCTATTCAGGTACACTCAAGCCCCACAATAAAAGAAATACCAAATGTTTCTTAAATAAATAGGGCAATCAAAAAAACCTGGCAGAATATTTCTTATGACTTGGTTGAACCAATATAATAATCACAATACTACCTACATTAATTTACATATTTAATGCCAATTACACTTCAAGGAGAATACTCCATAGAACTAGATTAAATCATAGAATTTGTTTCAAGGAAAAGAAATCTAGTATCTTAAAGGACATAATGGGGCAATAAGGCTACACTAGAACTTCCATGTCCCTTCCTTTACCTTGATAGTCAAGAAGGACTCAAACTCCCCATTTTAAGGCAGGAATACAGGTTCAGAGACAAGGGTTTCACACTTTAGTGAAGAAGCAAGGACTGGATGTGGAGGATTTTCCCAGGGACATCTGTTGTAAAAGTAATGTAGCATAGAAAACAGTGTTTGAAATCCTCATTCTTAGCCTTTTCTAACCAGACAGCAGGAAAATGTCAGAACTGTGGGTCAGGCAGTGTCTTGGTTAGTCCTGTGAATGGGGAACAAATATTCTTAAACATCCATAAACTTAATGGAGTTTTGCCAAGTGAAAAGAGTCCATGGAAGCAGTTGGCACTTCTGCCTTAATACATTCCACATTACTCATTTTTTTTTTTTACAATCTCAAGTAGGAAAACCAGCCTCAGATGCTTTGGAGGTAGTTCTAAAATTACCTGTTTCATAGTCTCTGTGATGGGAGAAGCAACAGAATGTTGGCCCCACAGAGTAGGTCTGTGATAAAATGTCAGGGGCCTTGCTAAAGGAAAATGTTCCTTGCCTTTTGATTGGCTCCTCCTTTCTCATTCTTTTTCTAATTATATACTTGATCCCTAGGGATTAAGGAGAAGACCTGCCCTTTGGACTGAATTTGAGCACAAAGTATGGGTCCATTAAGCAGCTAGGTGGCAAAGTGTATAGTTATGTGCCTGGGGTCAGGAAGACTTGAGTTTAAATATACCCTCAGAAATATACTACTTGTATGATCCTGGATAAGTCACTTAATCTTTATTTGCCTCAGTTTCCTTAACTATATATAGAATGAGAAAAGCAATATTACCTACTTCCCCAAATTGTAATAATCTAATGAGATAATATTTCAAAAGCATTTGAAATGCCTTTCACAGTTCCTGGCACATAATGAGTATCTAATAAATGCTCATTCCCTTCCTTCCTCCTTCCTTCCTTCCTTCCTTCCTTCCTTCCTTCCTTCCTTCCTTCCTTCCTTCCTTCCTTCCTTCCATATTGTTGTGCTGGGAACACAATAACTTCACACTCAGCTAGACTTGGAAAGGACAAATTTTTGCCAATGTGAAAAACGGCTTGATTGTCCTGGACAGAGAAATGGTCTTGGAGGCATAGAATATAATTTTGAATCTGACTCATTAACTTTTTGAATATGGGCAAGTCACTCCACCTTTCTGGGCCTCAATTTGTCCTCTAGCAATTATCTCTACACTTTGATTGTACACTGATGTTTGTTGTTGTTATTTTCTTGTTAGTAAACAATATTTATGAAATAGTTCTAATATATGCATATTTATTAGCTATACACATTACCAATGTAAGAATTTTGTCTTTGTAGTTGCTTTGGGTACCTGTAATTGTGCTTTTCTTAAAATAACCCTAAAGGACTAAAACTGTCACTGCCACTGGAGTGTAATCATGGGAGTGGGTGAGATGGGGAAGTATTAAGCTAGAATGAGCCTAAAACATAATAGAGTTGTGCCAGGGTGAAACCACAATCAACCAGAACAGGAGATTAGGATAATGTTGTCTTTCTATCCTTCATTTGTTTGACACATGCTTTGGGGTTCCATTTTAACCTAACTTTGGCAATCCTTTCTGTAGAAAATGAGGGTTTATAAATGAAGGCTAGATGAGCATTTGTTATGAAGTCTAGTTCAGATACAGGTTGTATTAATGAAATCTAAGGTTCTCTATGAGATATTATAATTCAATTAAAACAAGGATTTATTAAATGACTCCCATGTGTCTGGTAATGCTGTGCACCGGAGATACAAAACAAAAATGGAAATAATATTATCTTCAAATTCACATTTTACCTAGGAAGTGTAGTGAATAGTATGACAGGACTAGAGTCAAAAAGACATGAGTTCAAATCCAACCTCAGACACTTGCTATGTGCCAGGGATGGCACTTAAATTCTCTTTGTCTCCATTGCATCATCTGTAAAATGGGGATAATAGCATGACCTATTTCATAGGGTTCTGGTGATGATCAGATGAGATAATATCTATAAAGCACTTAGAACAGAGCCTGGTACATATTGGGAGCTATATTTACCCCCAGGATAGCTTCGGAAGACAGAGTCTGCATATACTGTGATGGAGGTAGCCTGGGAACACTTTGAGCAGAAGCTACACTGGTTGTGGGCCTCACAGGTGGCAGCAGCAGCATCATTGACCCTGGGACAGGGACAGTAAATGAGCAAAACACATGATCATAAAGAGATTCCAGGGTACCCCTGTACCAAGAGTAGGTTTAGAATGAAGTACAATTTGGCAGCTTCATTTTACATTAACCAGCTCTAGATTGTAGTTCCAGAGTGAAAAAGAGCTTTTGTGGTTATGATGGAGTAGGGACTCTACCTGATGTGGGGTCACTGTACCAGAGTGGAGAGGAGTAGTTGTTGTCATGAGAGATCAGAGACACTGAGTAAAGACTAGAGTGAAGACCAGGAGGGCAGTGACCAGAACTTTCCCCAGATTACATCTTTTTGGAAGCACCAAAATCCCACAGTCCCATAGACCTGATTGACCTAGATTGAAAGCAGTAGGATATGAAATTCAGAAGAATAGGCCAACCATTCCATTCTTCATTTCCAGAAGTAAGCAGAGCCCAATTTTAACTTAAACTCCTAAATCAAGAAATAACTCAGAAAAAAAATGAGCACCCCTCCCCAAATAAAAGAAAATGATAATAAAAAGCTAAAGTGGTGTCAGAGAAGCTCAAAACACAAACTCAGAAGAAGATTATGACTTTGAAAACATCAAACATCAAGGTATCAAAGTAAAATGCAAGCTGGACACAAGCCTAGAAAGAATTATTAGAAAAGCTAAAGATGGGAATTTTTAAAAAGAGCAAATGATGAATATAAAAATCAAATGAGAATGGTAGAAGAAAAATTGGGAAAAGAAATGAGAATGATGCAGGGGCGGAGCCAAGATGGCAGAGTAGAAACAGCTCCTCCAAGCCTCTCTGCCCCCAGATTCCCCACAAACTATGTAAAAAAGGACTCTGAACAACTGCTAGAGCCCCAGCACCCACAGAACGACACAGAGGAGCTAACCTCCCGCTGAGGACAGCCCAGCAGCCCTGCAGGAAGGACCAGCGCAGCGGTCTGGGAG
Source organism: Gymnobelideus leadbeateri (assembly GCA_011680675.1). Taxonomy (NCBI): domain Eukaryota; kingdom Metazoa; phylum Chordata; class Mammalia; order Diprotodontia; family Petauridae; genus Gymnobelideus; species Gymnobelideus leadbeateri. The sequence goes on along the minus strand of WOXC01004781.1, from coordinate 110,625 downwards.
CTGGCAACTCGCAGAGCTCAGAGCGCAGGAGCCCAGCCAAGCCGAGCCCAGGTCCGCGTGAGCCGAGGTTTTAGCCCCAGGGCGGCAGGGCCAGCAGCCAGCTGGAGGAACCCCAGAACACCAGGAGCTGTGGTGATTCCAGAATTATCAACATAGACATGCCTAGGACAAAGTAAGAGGTTAGTGTCCTATGGACTTTGGGACCTGTATTTGGGGAATGCGTCAGCTCCCTCCCCTGGGAGCTAGAAGCCGCTGAGGAGACACGCCATTTTGTAGTTTTCAGAGGCATTTCCGGCTCCCAGCCTACAAATCGTGGGGAGATCCAGCGATCAGTCTTGGGGGGTAATCGCTCTTGCTTTAACCTCCTGGATCTGGATTGTGATCTAGGGTGGAAGTTGTGGGTGGGTTTATAGCTTGCCAGAAACGGAAGTTGCCCCCCACACGTTCGGGACGAAAATTCCTCTATCTGGCCTTAAAGCCATAGTGTGGCAACAAGCCCAAAAGTCAAGCAATTAAGTGGCAACATGCCAAGGCAAAGGAAACAGAAAAATGCAACCTAGACTCCTATTTTGGGGGCATAGAGCGGGAAAAGGACTGTGAGGTCAGAAGTCCTGCTCCAAAAGCCCCAGGGGAAAACATGAGCGGGTTGCAGGCCATAGAGGACCTTAAGAAGGACTTTAAAAATCAAATGAGAGAAGTGGAGGAAAAATTAGAAAGAGAAATGAGAAGGATGCAGGAAAAGTATAAAATGAGGGTCAACAGCCTGACTGAGGAAAACAACACCTTAAAAAATAGACTAGCTCAAATGGCAAAGGAGGCCCAAAAGGGCAATGAGGAGAAGAATGCCTTAAAAAGTCGAATTTGCCAGATGGAAAAAGAATCTCAAAAGTTCACTGAGGAGATTCAATCCTTCAGAGCTAGACTGGAGCAAATGGAAGCTAGTGACTTTATGAGGAATCAAGATGCTGTTAAGCAGATCCAAACAAACGAAAGATTAGAAGGCAATGTGAAATATCTCATGGGAAAAACCACTGACCTGGAGAATAGATCCAGGAGAGACAATTTAAAAATTATTGGACTACCTGAAAGCCATGATCAAGGAAAGAACCTAGAAATCACCCTTCAAGAAATTCTCAAGGAAAACTGCCCTGATGTTTTAGATTCAGAGGGCAAAATAGAGGTTGAAAGAATCCAAAGATCACCTCCTGAAAAAGATCCCAAAAAGAAAACTCCCAGAAATATTATAGCCAGGTTCCAGAATCCCCAGATCAAGGAGAAAATACTACAAGTAGCCAGGAAGAAACAATTTCAATATTGTGGAAACACAATCAGAATAGCCCAGGACCTGGCAGCTTCTACACTGAGGGATCGAAGGGCATGGAATATGATATTCCAGAGGGCAAAAGAACTGGGAATGAACCCAAGGGTCACCTACCCAGCAAAACTGAGTATTCTGTTTCAGGGGAAAATATGTCATTCAGTGGAATAGAGGACTTTCAAGCATTCTTGAGGAAAAACCAGAATTGAATAGAAAATTTGACATCCAGACACAAGAAGCAAGAGATGCCTGAGAAGGTAATCAGGGAAAAGAAATCAAAAGGAACTTATCAAAGTTGAACTATTTACATTCCTATATGGAAAAGCAATAACTGGGACTGATGATATCTTTCTCACTATGAAAATAATGGAAGAAGGGGATGTGGTCATATGAATACATATGTGAATGTGTGTGTATATGGTTACAGTTATATATGGATAGAGGGCATAGGTTGAATTTGTTGGGAAGGGAGAATACTCAAGGGATGAAACTATGAGGTGAGAGAGGAAAGTGGCAAGAGGGGATGGGGAGAGACATAGTAGGGTAAACTATCTCATGTAGGGGAAGTGGTTGCAAAGGAGGGGGAGAATAAGGAAGGCTAAAAAGGCAAAACCACATTCACATTGAATTTGGTTCAGGGAGAAAATGACATACATACTAAATGGGATATCTCAACCTTCAGCAGGATAGGGGGAAGGGGGATGAGAGGAGGGATGATGGATGGGAGGGCATCCTTGGGGGGAGGGGAGGTTGGAAGTACCCACTATAGAAGAGAGACAGGATCATGTAGGGAATGGACCAGGTGGGGGGTGGGATGAGTGGGAGGGAATTATAAGCAGCCTTGTACAATATATCTACTATGATAATGTTTTGCATAGCTAGACATGTACAACATATACTGAATTACTTATCTCCCAAGAGGGAATGGGTGACAAGGGGAGGAAGGAAATGGATCTGAAATTCAAGGTCTTAACATTAAATGTTTCAAATATATATATATATATATATATATATATATATATAAATACTATTAATACTCTTTTGCCTATAATTGGGAGATAAGATGTGCAGGCATTGGGACACAAAGATTCATCTTCCTCTAATGGAAAAGTCGATGGGGGTATGGGAGAAGGTATGGGGGAGAGCAGATTGGAGGAAGCCATATCTTGTGGGACTGCTATTCAGGGAGGTTGGGTAGGGGAATATTGGGGGGAAAATGATGTAACTCAAAATCTGGTGGAAATGAATGATGTAAAACAGAAGTTAATAAAGCATTTGTTTAAAAAAAATAAAATAAAATAACAAAAAAAAAAAAGAAATGAGAATGATGCCAGAAAATTATGAAATGAAAACAGTTTGGAAAAAATGCATAAAAACCCTGAAGAAAATAACTCCCTAAAAGTCAGAATTGATCAAATGGTAAAAGAGGTACAAAACTTCACTGAATAAAATAACTCTTTAAAAATTAAATTGGTCAGAAAGTGAGAAATGTGCCATCCAGAGATATAACTAGAAAGAACTGAGCCTGAATCCTGATGGAAGCAAACTAAATGATCTTGTTCTTCTCATTGTTTGGTTGTACTTCTTCCTTACCATCTTTCATCCAACCTAGTACAATATGCCTTTGTAATTGGAATAATGTTTAATATGAATGCATTTGCAGACCCTATACTGTACTATATGATGTCATGAGGGGAGGGGGAGGGAAGTAAAGGAAATTTGAAAATCAAAAAAAAAAAAAAGAAAAGATAACATGTACATATGTAAATAAATACTGAATAAATAAAAAAAAGCATCCTTAAAAAAAAAATTAAATTGGTCAAATGAAAGGTAGTGATTTGATGAGACATCAAGGAATAATAAAACAAAGTCAAAATACTGAAAAATAGGTGAAATATCTCATAGTGAAAACAAGTGATCTAGAAAATTAGGTTGAGAGACCATGATTTCAAAACTATTGGTCTACCTGAAAGTCATGATTAAAAAAAAAAACTAGTATTTTAATTTTAATGATTTATTAAATTTAATGATCACCTTCTGAAAGAGATCACAAAATGAAAACCCCCAAGTATATTATAGCCTTATTCCAGACCTTCTAGGTCAAGGAGAAAATTATACAAGCACAATGATAGAAAGATAAGTCCCACATAAAATAATTGCAAACAGTACAAAATATTGGAAGTCTACCTGCCAAGAAAAACTAGAAGAACTCATTTTTTGATAAAACTTTCTAGGAAAACTAGAAAGTAGTTTGGCAGGAAGTAGGCATAGATCTATATCACACTACATGCCAAGATAAGCTCAAAATGGGTACATGATTTGAAAATAAAGGGTGATATAAGCAAATTAGCACAGCATAGAAGAAATAATTTTAACTATAAACAAAAATTAAATTTAAAAAAAGGAGATCAAACCTAGAGAAGTGATATGACTTGGACAAAGATGCACCAAGGCACTAGTGGAATGAAGATTAGAAACTGCCAAGTGGTATGGTGTTGTTGCTTTTTACTTATTGGATCTATACATAAGGGAAGCATTTACGATGAAGATTTATGGAAGGTAAAATGGATAAATTTGATTATATAAAATTAAAAAATGTTTTTGTAGAAATAAGACCTATGTAGTCAAAAATAGAAGAAAAGTAGGAAACTGAAAAAAAATTACAGCAAGTTTCTCTGATAAGGTATCCTTTCTCAACTATATAAAGAATTGATTCAAACTTATTTTTTAAAAAATCTATTACCCCAATAATAAATAGTTAAAAGATATGAACAGGTAATTATTAAAGAAAGCATTCAAAGCTAGTCATGGATGGAAATATATTATGAAAAGACTCATGAATTGTTATGAAAAAAATTATCTAAATCACTAATACTTAGGTAAATGCAAACCAAAGAACTCTGAGATGCTGCTTCACACCCATCAGTTTGACTAAAATGATAGAAAAAGAAAAATGACAAATGCTAGAGGTGATGTGGTAAAAATACACACAATAAAACACTGTTGGTAAAGGTGTGAAGTTGTCCATCCATCCAGGAGAACATTTTGAAATTATGCCTAAAGGATTATGATACCATGCAAATCCTTTGACCCAGTGATATGAGTACTAAGTTTATGCCCCAATGATATCAAAGAAAAAAGAAAACTACTCTTCCATACAAAAGTATTTATAGCAGTTATTTTTTTTGTGGTGGCAAAGAAGACACTGAGGGGAAGCCCATCAATTGGGGAAGAGGTGAACAAGTTATAGTATATAGATATGATAGGGGAGGCTAGGTGGCGCAGTGAGTAGAGCATCTGCCCTGGAGTCAGAAGGACCTGAGTTCGGATCCGGCCTCAGGCACTTAACGCACACACAAACAAAAACCTAGCCATGTGACCTTGGGCAAGTTACTTAACCCCAACTGCCCTCCCAAAAAAAAGTATATAGATATGATAGAATACTATTATACTCTAAGACATGATGAAAAGAATGATTTTTTTTAAAAATCTGAGAAGAGTTATAAGAACTGATACAAAGTGAAGATAGCATAATAACATTCTACACAGAAGCAGTAATATTGTAAATATAATCAAATATAACTTAGTAACTAAAAGGCAATAACTGATCAAAACAATGACCTACCACAATTCCAAAAGACTCATAATGGTAAATGCTATACACTTCCAGATAAAGAACTGACAAACTCAGAGTAGAGATTGGAGCATTCTTTTTGCTATCTTTATATATCTTGCTTTTCCGGAGATGGGAGCATGGCTAATGTGGAAATTTTTCAGATGACTTCACATGTATAATAAGTATCATATTTCTTGTCTACTCAGTTCGTGAGTAAGGGGGCTGAATGGAAGGAAATAATTTGTAACTGAAAATCAAAATTAAATTAAAAAAATAAATGAAAACAAGAGAAGTGATATGGCTTAAACAAAGATGCACCAAGGCACTAGTGGAATGAAGATTAGAAACTGCAAATCGGTATTGTGTCATTGCCTTTTTCTAAAATTTTTTTCAAGGTATAAAATTCTTCTAAATCACTCCTAACAATATGGAGTAAAAATTGCAGCCCATCAACCAACAGACATTTATTGAATATTTATCATATACCAGGATTTGTTTTAGGCACTGGAACACGAAACAAAAAGTTGCTTCTATGAGGACCCTACATTCCTTCATGAAGTAAAACATATACATAAGTATAATAATACTTATGATAATAAATAAGTATATACAAAAGAGATATAAAGTTATTGAAAGGGGAGCTGAGAGAAATCAGGATTGGTTTTATGTAGATGATGGTGCTTAAGATGAAATTTGTAGGAAACTAGGGATAGTATGACACAAAATTGAGGAGGAACTGCCTTATAAATAATTAATAAGCAAATATGACTGCTGTATCAATTAAGATAGGTATCTATTCCTAGGAAAATATTCTATTATCACTTAATAGGTACCTAATCTTTAGAAAATATTCATTAGTCTCTTCACTTTTTACCTGTTGCAAACAATCATAGGGGAAGAGTAATTGATGGTTTTGCTAACCATGTTTATGCACTAAGCCAAAGTCTTTCCAAAGAATGCCCATGAGTGTGCTGAACATAGCCCCATCATCTTGCACTAATTTGTTAAGTGTCCTCTTATTTTTACTTAAGTTTCTCTGTCACCTTTGAATATTCACCACTGCAGTCAGGAATATCATGTGGATCTATCTCAGACATAGACTCTTTTATGAGAGGAACATGGAAGAGCTCTATGCTATCTAATTAAAGCTGTCTCACTTGTACGAAGGATGAAAGGCCCAACAAAAGACAATATTAAATGTAATTATAGTCTGTTAGCTTTTTGATTAAGACACACTTATAAGATAGAAGCACTGCCAAAAATCATTGTCTTATGGAAGCTGACATAACTTTCCCTTGCCAACATAAATAAGATGAACGAGGCTCACCAAAAATTTGAGGGCCATGAGAAACTACATAATAGAATAAGTGAAAGCCACGCAGCCTAGATACCCCAAAAACTATTTAACAAAAACTTAGACATGTTGCCAGGTCCATGTCTTAAGTAAGAAATATAAGAAAAAATTACAAATTACTTTTTTTTTTCCAGTACATATTGGCATAGGGAAATAGAGGTCAGCAAGCAATGGAAACAGATTCTGACCACGAGGATGCCTATGCATGACAGCTTTATCACAGAGATTTAACTAGGTCCCATGCTATGTATTAGAGAAAAAAAAAACTTCACAGATTCAGTAGAGATTGGCTTGATGCTATGCATGAAACACAAAAAGGTAATAACTGACAACTCTTTCACTTTTACTACAGAGATGAGTTACATTGCTAGTGTGACATTCAAAGAAGTGTTGTACCTAGAGACAGCAATCCAAAATAGGAATCAGTCAACAGATAAAGGCCATGTCAGGCAAAGAGAAGGAAGAGAAGCAGACAGTGGTTGTCTAGCTCTGAGAGGAGAGGTAAGATCTTAGTTCCAGACCCAAGGATAGTCAGAAGCATGCACCTGAATAACCAGGGAAGAGAGTTCTGTCTAAAGGGAAAACCTGAGGTTGTCATTGAACCTACAGAATTTTCTAGTCAGTTTACTGGCTCAGACCAGCAGCAAATTACTGGAATTCCACCAATTGCAAGAGCTTCTTCAATATTTTGCCCAGACCAAACTTCAAACCCTTGTCAGGAGATTGCAAAGTTGATACAAGGAGGGAATTAATCAGGCCTTTTTATCTTTGTATCAGACATCTTTGAACACATTGAAAGCTTTCAGGTCTCCAACTTGAATTGTCCCTGAGATTCTTGAATAACACAACACACAATATTCAGAGAAAGCATAAGCATGACCAAAGAGAATACAAAAGAGGACTGAGGAAGGCCCAGACATTCCCCCAAGAAGTGAGTAGCTTGGGTCCTGAGGACTGAGGCTGGAGTCCAACCCATGGCTGGGCTTCCCAGTATTCGACTCTGGGTGCAGAGATCCATTTGGGCACCATTCAAGGGGATTGTATTCAGGCATCATTGAGAATCTTGATGAATAGACCTCAGGCCACAAATTCTCTGGGCAAAGTCTTTGTCAATGAGTGGTCAGATGCCCTGGATGACCTTCACCTGGACAGGAGCATGCAACTTGTCTTAAGAGTGGCATCAAGAAGGTATTTTGTGCAGGTGTTGTTTGGAAAGAAAGAGAGCAAATAAGCTAGGCTGAGGTGGCTGCCTTTGTGCACAAGTCCAAATTCTGATGAGCCAGATTGCCACATTGTCAGTGCCTACCACTGAGGTCATGGATGGATTTGCTCTGGGTGGGGGCTTTAAGCTGGCCTTGGCCTGTGATCTCCATGCGGCAGCTACTTCCACCATCCTGGGACGAAAAACAAGCTGAGGACTCCTTCCAGGGGTAGGAGGGACCCAGTGCTTGCCTCATTGTGTGGGCCATGCCACTTATCTTTACTGGGATCAATGTGGAAGAAGCGAAGGGTATTGGGCTGGCGAACGATGCAGTGCCCCAGAACCAAGAGGCTATGGCTACCTACCACAGGGCCCTAGAGCTCACCAGGGAGATAGTGCTACAGGCCCTCTTCTCAGTGAGAATGGGAAAAGTGGTCATTGACAAAGGAATGGAGGTGGATTCACATCTGGAATGGTAATGGAAGGAATGTGTTACACCCAGATAATCCCAATGAGGGACAGACTAGAGGGTATGGTGGCCTTCTGGGAGAAGTGACCACCCCTGCTTTGTTGGTGAGTAATATTCTAACAGTGTTGTTTGTCGGGGGAGGGTGTCCACCACTCTGCAGCTCTGGCCCCCGCAGGCAGGAACACTTAGAAAAGTCAGCTTTTAGAAGCACTGCCTTTGTTCTTCCATAAAACCCTTCTCCTTGGTCAGAAAAAAAAAAAGAAATGCATGAGTCCTGGACTTAATATAAATACCCAGAGACTGCAAGGATTGGCAAACAAAATAGACATAGTATCGTCAAGTTAGATAATGTGTTTTTTTGTCTTGAGTTTCAGTTGTATCTAACTCTTTGTGATCCTATTTAAGGCTTTTCTGTCAAGGACACTGGAGTGATTTACAATTTCCTAATCCAGTTCATTTAAAGATGACAAAACTGAGGGAAATAGGGTTAAGTGACTTGTCTAGGGCCACACAGTTAGTAAGTATCTGAGGCCAGATTTGCAGTCAGGAAGCTAAGTCTTCCAGAGTTCAGCCCCAGTACTCTCTCCACTGTGCTATCTAGCTGCCCCAATATGTTGATTACCTTTTTTTTTACGTCAAAAAAGGAAATGGTTTTATTTTTCCTCATTTAAAGAATAGGTAAATTAAATTAAAACTAGATATAACAATTCTCTCCTCATCATATTTTCATCCATTCAAAGTAGATACTCAATTACCTTTCATCTAGCTTACTGCAAATATTTCATCTTTCTTTGCTATTATCCTCGAACATCAAGTGCATTATAGGTCAACCAATGAGAGTCTGTAATCATGGAACCTTTCTGGCATAAGAGTAAACCCTTTCTTTTTCTTTTTTCATGAATATTACCTTCCTCCATGACCTTTTTGTTTTGCTTTAAATATTATATTGTACCTTATGCTCTTATTTTCTTCAGAGCTATGTCCTTCCAGCAGAGCTAGCTCTATAGAGCCCATAAAGTACTCTGCTGATTGTACCATATAATTTCTAGAATGTCAAGGATGACCTGATCCCAGATTTCTCTTCTATACACACCACATAAACTTAAATTCTGTTATTAAAATCATTCTTTTGATTTATTTTAAATAATAACTGACATATATAAAACTTTAAATTTTATAATGTATTTCATTTAGGCTTCGCACAAACATTATGTAGCAGTTACTACAGGTATAATTATATCCACTTTACAAATAAGAAAAGTGAGGTTATGAGAGATGACCAATATCAGAAAGCTGGTAAGTACCCAAGTAGGCAGTGATCAGCAGTGAAAATAATAGGATAGGTTGCTTAAATTAAATTAATACTCCTGGAATGGCCACCACATTGAATAAATAAACTTGTTAGTTCCTTACCTGATCAAAAGAACTTGGAAGGAGCAGAACACTGAGGGTCTTTTGAGGGGAATAGGTCGAATAAGACGTTACAGAAAGGAATAGGAAATGTATAAATATGTATTTTGAAAAAAGCAAATTTTGAAGTTTTCATGATTTAGCCTAAGATCAGGGCTGCCTAACAGAAATTATTCTCATCTTTGAATTCCTTAGCCCTCTCTATGTCTCAGTCACTTTGCTCCCTTCTGTCACTGAATATTTTCTTCTGTTGGACCGTTATGAGTCTTCCTGACTTCAGAGGAGTTCGCTTTGAGCAAGTATTCTGTCTCTATTAATTGCTATTCTTTCTACTGCTGGCCCTTTTCACTGTATTAATCATATTAAAATTTCTCTCGTACACATCAGTTATAAAATGACAATCATTTCTTCCTTTGATAAGCATCTGTTTGGGTAATGACAGATTTGAGGGATCATTTTGGGAAACTGAGGAGCAGAGAGAGATTAATAGTAGGTTTTTTCCCCATTCCTCACAAAAATGGATTGGGACTGGGACATATGTATTTGGGGGAGCGGGAAGTACAGAATACAAATACACATGTGGCTAAAGAATGTAAAGGCCTTCTGGAAATCCCAGACAGCTAAAGACAAACTGACTTGATGTTTAAGAAAGCCACAGTTACTAAACACTTCAATAAGAAAACAAAATAACAAGAAGTTGATCTGTTATATCTGACCCAAAGGGCTTAGAACAATCCATCTGAGATTTCTTGGGCTCCTAAATACTGAATGACAGTGGAACCTCCTTCCAATTCTGCCTTTCGTTTAACTTAGTACATTGGCCAATGCCAGAGGTTGGTACAGGGATCTATTTCTTATAAAAGAAACTCCTTTTACATGAATTGGGGGAGGTGGAAGCCAGAGCGCAGCAGAAGTCCTGTTTCTACTCTACCATCTTGACTCCACCCCCTTCAATTTCTTTTATAACAGAAAGGTTTCCAACAATTTCTCAGCCTCTTACACTGGTTTTTCCAAGGTGTCAGGGGCAGAAGTATCTGACCACATGTCAAACAGCTGCTGCCCTCTGTATATGTACTCTGTGTTTGCAACTTTAAGGTATCTAGTCAATTAGGTTATAAGATATAGAGTAGAGAGGCAAAGCATAGTCACAGTCCAAGACAATCTTACATCCTACAGAACGGGCAGCATCCTTCATTCTTTTTTTAATTTTTTGTGTGTTTAATTTGTTTATTCTTAGTTTTCAACAGTCATTTCCAAAAGATTTTGAATTACAAATTTTCTCCCCATCTTTCCCCTACCCCCATCCCAAAATAGTGATTCTACTGAATACTCCTTCCCACAGTCTGCTCTCTCTTATATTTTCCTTCATCCCCCCTCTAATTTCTAGTAGGGAAAGATGGATTTCCATAGCCCAGTGCCTGTATATCTTATTTCCAAGTTGCATGTAAAGAAATTGTATATATTAACAAGCTCTGCCTTGCATAAGTCACCCAGACCCAGACTTGTCGCCCAGATCTACCAGAGAAGACTTCAGGAGAGTGAATCACCAGCAGCTGTGGTAGTTTCCAGACTTCTCAACCCATAAATGCCAAAGAGAAAGTAAAAGATCAGTAGGGAATTCTGTTGGAACTGATGAGGAAAGAGCATGATTCAGACCCTACCCCTGGGGCAGCAGAGGTGGCAGGTGCATGGTGGTTGCAACTGCTGCCACATGGCTGCCTCCGGGGCTCCTGGCCTGCAGATCATAGGATGACCAAGCAACCATTCAGAAGGTAATTGCTCTTGCTTTGACCTACTTATCTGTGTCTCAGTCTTGGGTGATGGTCCTAAGGTGAGCAAGGCAAGTGTGCCAGAGCTTGCAGTGGCTATAGAGAGGGCACCCTCCTTGTAGCTCTGACAACACCTCTGACAACTGAAAAAACTCCAGCAAATTGGGACACAGGTCTCTCCATTTTGGAAGCAGAGTTCTATCATAGCAAAAGCTCAAAGATAAAGTAATTGGCTGGCAAGATGAGCAAACAGAGGAAGCACAATCAGACCATAGAATCTTTTTTAGAGATAAAAATTATCAAAACATGGAACCAGAAGAAGACAACAAAGTCAAAAGTCCTGCAACAAAATCATCCGGGAAATATATGAACTAGCTGCAGGCCATGGAGGAGCTCAAGAAGGATTTTGAAAATCAAGTAAATGAAAATCAAGTGAATGAAAAATTGGGAAGAAAAATAAGAATGATGCAAGAAAATCAAGAAAAGTGAATCAACAGCCTGACTGAAGAAAATAACACCTTAAAAAACAGATTAACTCAAAAGAGACATGAAAAGCCAATGAAGAGAAGATTGCCTTAAGAAGTCAAATTGCACAGATGGAAAAGGAATTTCAAAAACTCGCTGAAGAAAAGAATTCCTTCAAAATTAGATTGGAGCAAATGGAAGCTAAAGATTTTATGATAAATCAAGATGCCATAAAACATATCTAAACTAGTGAAAAAATGCAAGGTTATATGAAATATCTCACTGGAAAAAACACTGACCTGGAAAATAGATCCAGGAGAGATAATTTTAAAATTATTGGACTACCTGAAAAGCCATGATCAAAAATTGCCTAGAAATCACCCTTCAAGAAATGCTCAAGGACATTGCCCTGATATTCTAGAACCAGAGGGCAAAATAGAAATTAAAAAAAATCACTGATTACCTCTTGAAAAAGATCCCAAAAAGAAGAGTCCTAGGAATATTATAGCCAATTTCCAGAGCTCCCAGACAGAGGGAGAGAATATTACAAGCAGTCAGAAAGAAACAATTTGAGTATTGTGGAAACACAATTAGGGTAACACAAGATCTAGCAGCTTCTACCTTAAGGGTTCGAAGAGCTTGCAATATGATATTCCAGAGGTCAAAGGAGCTAGGATTAAAACCAAGACTCACCTACCCAGCAAAACTGAGTATAATATGTCAGGGAAAAATATGGATAATCAATGAAATAGAGGACTTAGCATTCTTGATGAAGAAACCAGAGCTGAACAGAAAATTTCAGTTTCAAATACAAGAAAAAAGAGAAGCATGAGAAGGTGAACAGGAAAAAGAAATCATAAGGAACCTATTAAAGTTGAAGTATTTACATTACTACATGGTAAAATGATGATTGTAACTCATGAGATTCTTCTCAGTATGAGGATAGTTGGAGGGAATACATATGTATATACATATATTTATATGTATATTTATACATATGTGTAAGTGTATGCATGTATATATACATACATATATGTGCATATAGGAGGGTGTGTGTAAATATATATGTGAGAATGTGTATATGTGTGTACATGTATATATAGACAGAGGGAGCAGGATCAGTTGAATATGAATATAAAAATAAAATCAAGAGTTGAGAAAGAAATATATTGGGAGAATGAAAAAGGGAAACATATAATAATGTAAATTATATCATATAAAAGAGGCAAGAGAAAACTGTTAGAGTGGAGGGGAAGAGCAGGAAAGAGAGAGGGAATGGGTCCACCTTACTCTCATTGAATTTGGCTTCAGGTGGGAATGACATACACACAATTGGGTATCTTACCCTACAGGAAAGTAGGAGGAAAGGGGATGAGAATGGGGATGATAGAAGGGAGGGCAGATGGGGGGTAGTTAGAAGCACACAATTTTGAAAAGGGACAGGGTAAAAGTCAAAAATAGAAAAAGTGGGGACTGGGATAGGATGGAGGGAAATATAGTTAGTCTTTAACAATCTAACCACTATGGAAATATTTTACATAATTACACATGTACAACCTATATTGAAATGCTTGTCTTCCTAGTGGGGAGGGTGAGTAGGGAAGAAGGGAAAGAATCTGGAAATCAAAGTTTTAAAAGCAAAAATGTTAAAAAAAAATTTTTACATGAAAGTGGGAAATAAGATATACAGGCACTGGGGTGGAGAAATTTATCTTGCCGTACTAGAAAGTTGGGAGTGGATGGGGAGCATATAAAAAAGAACAGATTTGGGGGAAAGGGTATTCATTAGGTTCACTATCTGGGGCTGGGGGTAGAGAAGAGACAGGGAGAAAATTTGTACCTCAAAATCTTGTGGTAATAAATGTTCAAAACTAAAAATAAATAAATTTTAAAAGTGAAAAAATAAGAAAGAAAAGAAAGGTAGCTGAAAGGAAACAGCAGAGTTTACTCCAGATGACACAAATAGTTTAATAAAAGCGAATGTTTAGTTTTTACTTTCTGGTTTCAATTTACTTGATTCTCAAAGATATTTGTTTTTTAATATTTTTATTATCTCAAATTCAATGCATACTAATTTTTATGTTCTATTAAGAAAAAAGTTAATTCACTTTAGAGCTTTTTTTTTCCATATCTCTACTGAACATAGTCAAGACTAGTCATTTTTAGGTAAAAAAGAAAAGAGGAATGGATGAGATCTAGAAAAACCACAAAATAAGGTTTTATTAAATATTATTTCATCTACCTTATGTTAAAAAGATCATAAATAATGTAAACTTTAAAAAAATTTAAAACATTCTCCAAAGTCTTCCTTCACTGGTACTAATGTACAGGTGACCCTTCACTATCTTAGAAAACCATACACTCTGGTAAATCTTAACAAGCTACAAAGTTTAAGATTATACATTAAGCATTGAAATCCATGTTCTCCCTGGAGCAACCTAACTAGTTGAGAGACTTATTATGTGAATACTGAATACTAGATGATGATTTTTTTTGACCCAACGTAATTCATGAAAGGTTAAGGAACTATGTGATCTATTAAATCAAAGAATAAGTAACACCAATGAAATGACCACTCTTTCAAAGTTAATGCATTAGATAAAAGTTCCCTATATTTTAATGTTGGTTTTAGGAAGAACATCCCAATCTTTCTCCAATGAGTGATTCAGGGAGGTTTCAAAATGGGAATATTTGTTCCCTTGGTAAGAAAAAATGTATGATGTCAGTCAGTAATGGAGCTGCACTCCTTCTGGACATGGAGATGCCTCATCCTTTACCTGACCAATTCCTGTGCTGAGTAGGACTCTCAGTATCTCATTTTATTATCTTTCTGTTTCTTACAGAAAGGCATAAGTAACCTAGAACATAAGGCACCTAGTGAAAGGATTCTTTTTTTTCAGTTGTGTCTTACTCTTTGTGAACCCATTTGAGGTTTTCTTGGAAAAGATACTGGAGTGGCTTGCCATTTCCTTCTCTAGCTCATTTTACAGAAGAAACTGAAGCAAACTGGATGAAGTTACTTGTCCAGAGTCACACAGCCAGTATGTGTCTGAGGCCAAATTTGAACTCAGATCCTCCTGATTCCAGGACCTTAGTGAAAGGATTATCATCTCCATTTCACAGAGAAAGAAACTGAGGCCCAAAGAGTCCTATGGACTAATAAGTATCAGAGTCAAGAATGGACCCCAAACTGGCTCTTAACTATAGACCCAGTTCCTTTTCTACTGTATGACACAGTCAGTTACTGGGGAAGACCTCTGTCCCCATGTCTAATACCTTTCCATTTTGTGTTAATACCGTGTTTAAGAAACTTCAATGATTCCCCATTGTGGCAAAAGGGAAAAAAAGATTTCCTCTGTTTGGCTGTGATCTGAGCATGCTCAGATATTGCTTAATTTGGGAGGCAATGGAGGCCTGGGGTTGCTGCCCTTGGTGAGGTAGGAGTCCATTAGAAGAACTCAAACCTGGTGCAGTGCTTGGTGACTTGTACAGATAGTACACTCCCAGAGGCTGCTACTCCAATAACAAAAAGGAAGCATTTCCTTCGAGTGTCAATGGCATTCTGCCCTACATGAACAAATACAAAATCATTTCAAGATGGAGAGAGTGCTACCATAGGAGGGGAATCCAGAGAGGCTTCCTGTAGAAGCAGGCACATGAGCTGAGTTCTACAGGAAGCAGTTGCTTCCAAGAGACAGAAGGGAGGAGGGAATGGACTCCAGAAATGGGACCCAGCCTGGGTAAAGTCTCAGAGAAGGACAGAGGATGAGGGAAAACAATTAACTCTCCTGGCTACATCGTTGTGTACAACAAGGATCAGGGCCAAGCTTGGCATGAAAATAGTTTTCTCAGCACTATCTTGTCCAGATTGTGAAAGAAAACAAATCCCCAAAAGGTCTGGGACCTCGTGCTGGAGAAGTTGCTCCACACTGCTCTAGCTCTACATGAGGTTGGAATCACTCAATGGTAGGGCTTACCTGAAGCAACAAACAGACCTTTGGAACATTTCAAACCTTTGTGTGGGAGAAAAGCATCATTCTTAAAGGAAGATCACAAGGTCATTTAGAATTGCAAGACACTTTTGATGGCATTCAAGGCCAAGATGAGACTGATGAAATGGTGTAGTAGATAATGCCCTGGGGTTGGAATCAGGAAGACCTGTGTTATTACCTGTGTCCAGATCCTGCCACAGACACTTAGGTTGTGATTCTAGGCAAGTAACTTGATCTCTCTCTGTCTTAGTTATCTAGGGTGATGGGATGATAGAACTAGAGTCTAAAGGTATCTTTGATCCTTGTTTGGTCATGAGGGATGGGGGAGGAAGCTGTACCAAGAAACCCCACAGGAGTTCTGAGAACCCTGACTTACTATGGTTTCCCTTCAGCTCCCCAGGCTCTTTGATCTTTCATGAAAATAAAAGGGTGGACTAAGACCTAGAAACTCCCTTTGAAATTGTCTGAAGCATAAATCTCCACCTTACATATCTAGAACTGGTTGGAAGGTACCTCCAAGGCCAGCTAGTCAAATCCTGTCATTTTACAATTGAGGAAACCACGGCCGAGGGAGGTGAAGAAACTTGATCACTATCCTACCTGGCAGAGTTGGGATTTGAATTCAGTTCCTCTGACTACCTGGATACATGAAAAGCTAAATCTGTAGAGATAGCTTTTGTTTCCACATCACTAACATTTTATATGCTATCCCTTCTTTTTCTCCCTCCCAGAGAGCAATCCTTTATAGTAAAGGAAAAAAAATGGGGAAAAAAGACTTCAGAAAAACCAACCAGCATTTGGAAAAAGTCTGACACTATATGTAGAATATCATATCCATAAATAATGATAGAGATTAATAATAACAATAATTATAATAACTAGCATTTAAATAACTCTTTAAGGTTTGTAAAGCACTTCACACATATTGTCTCATTTCATCCCCACAACAACCCTGGAAAGTAGGTATTCTTATTATCCTCATTTTAGAGTGGAGGAAACTCACCTCTTCTAGCCTCCTACATATGGGACTATCCAACCTAGTCTCTTCTTATAGGTGGCAGCTAAGTGACTCAATGGAAAAAGCACAGATTTTAGCATTCACAGAAAACTGAGGTCAAATGTAGCCTCGGATACTTCCTATACCGTGTGACTATGGGCAAGTCATTTAACCCAAACTGCCTTTAAAAAAATCCCCTGGGGTGGCTAGGTGGCACAGTGAGTAGAGCACTGGCCCTGGAGTCAGAAGGACCTGAGTTCGGATCCGGCCTCAGACACTTAACCCACACAAACAAAAACCTAGCCGTGTGACCTTGGGCAAGTTATTTAACCCCAATTGCCCTCCAAGAAAAAAAAATCCCCCAAACACTATGGTGTTTTTCATTGGCATTATAAAAGATGTTGTTTCCATTAACTTTGTTTAACTAGTCAGGGAAAGGATCTCAGGGGACATCCATTCCAACCCCTTCATTTTACAGATGAAGAAACTAAGTCTCAATCTTGAGCAGTGACTTGGCCAAAGTCATACAGGGGGAAGGTGACAGAGGTGGTTTTTGAACCCAAGTTCTCTGACTCCAAATCCAGGACTCTTTCCTTTATACCACACTGCCTCCCTACTTCAAAGCATGTAATAACCAGACCTTTGTTTAGCAATCTTAGGTCAGCTCTTTCAGGGGAAGAAAATAGGGGATCTTATTCCCCAGTTGATGGATGGTCAGGGGATGTGAACAGGTAGTTTTCAGATGAAGAAATTAAAGCTACAGGGGCGGCTAGGTGGCACAGTGAGTAGAGCACCAGCTCTGGAGTCAGAACGACCTGAGTTCGGTTCCGGCCTCAGACACTTAACACAGACAAACAAAAAAAACCTTTCCATGTGACCTTGGGCAAGTTACTTAAGCCCAATTGCCCTCCAAAAAGCAAAAAAAAAAGAAAGAAAGAAAGAGAAAAATAAATTAAAACTACCTATAGTTATATGAAGAAGATGATTTGGATCATTATTGATTGGAGAAATGCAGATTAAGATAACTCTGAGATAAAATCTCACACTTGTGAGACTGACTAATATAACAAAGGGGGAGGGTGATAAAGGTTGGAGAAGATCTGGAAAAATTAGAACACTGTTGCATTGTTGCTGGAGTTGTGAACCAATCCAGCCATTCTGGAGAGCAGTTTGGAACTATACCCAAGGGACTATAAAACTGTGCATAAATTTTGATCCAGAAATGGCACTACTGGGTCAGTATCCCAAAGAAGTCATGGAATGGGGAGAAGGACCTACATATACAAAGTTATTTAGAGCAGCTCCTTTTGTGGTGGCAGAGGTGGAAGTTGAGGGGATGCCCATCAAAAGGGGAATGGTTGAACAAGTTGTGGTATATGAACGTGATGGAATGCTGTTGTGCTGTAGGAAATGAACAGGTGTATTTTGGAGAACCCTGGAAAGACTTACATGAACTGATGCTGAGGGAAATGAGCAGAACCAGGAGAACACTGAAAATAGTAATAACAACACTGTGTGATGACCAACTTTGATAGATTTAGCTCTTCTCAGCAATATGGTTATCTAAGACAAAATATAGAGACTCATGATGGAAAATGTTTTCCACATGCAGAGAAAGAACTATAGAATCTGCATGCAGAGCAAAGCATACTATTTTCTCTTTTTTTGTTGTTTTTGCTTTTGCTTTCTTGTGGTTTTCCCCTTCTGTTCTGATTCTTCTTTCACAACATGGCTAATGTGGAAATATGTTTAATATCATTTTACATGTATAGCCCATATCAGATTGCATGTTGTCTTGGAGAGGGAGGAAGGGACGGAAAGAGAAAAAAAATGAAACTCAAAATCTTATAAAAGTAAATGTTGAAAACTATCTTTACACGTAATTGGAAAAAAATAAAATACTGTTAAATGGAGAGGGGGAGAAGAAGTATACAGGAAGGGGGCAGAGCCAAGATGGCAGAGTAGAAACAGCACTTCCACTGTGCTCCAGCCCACTCCACTTCAAAATCATGTAAAAGGGGACTCTGAACAAACTCTGGAGCTCCAGAACCCACAGAACAACACAGAGAAGCTAACCTCCCACTGAGGACAGCCCAGCATCCAGGCAGGGAGCGGCCAGCAAGGCACTCTGGGAGCCAAGCCCAGGACCTCATGAGATGGAGGTTTTAGCCCCAGGGCAGCTGGACAAGCAGCCAGCTGGAGGGACCCCAGAACACCAGCAGCAGTGGCTTTTACAGAATTACCAACATATAGATGCCTAGGATAAAGTGAGAGGTTAGTGCCCTATGGACTTTGGGACCAGTATTTGGAGGCACGTCAGCTTCTTCTCCTGGGGGTAAGAAGCCACTGAGGAGCTGCAGCACAGCCACCATTTTTCAGTTTCAGTTGCAGCTTCTGCTCCTGGCCTGAGAACTGTAGGGGGATCCAGCAATCAGTCTGGGAGGTAATCGCTCTTGCTAACCTTCATGGATCTGGACTGTGGTCTGGGATGGAGGTCTTGGGGTGTGTGACCAGCTTATCAGAGTGTGTGGGAGCTTCAGAGAGGGCACCCAACTAATACAAGTTGAGAAGACCCCAACACTTGGGACAGAAGCTCCCCTGTCTAGTGGAAGAGTCCTACTGTGGCAACAAGCCCAAAAGTCAAGTAATTAAGTGGCAACATGCCTAGGCAAAGGAAACAAAATAAATATAAAAATTCAGCATTAGATTCCTATTTTGGGGGCAAAGAGGATCAAAACATGGAACAGGAGGAGGACTGGGAGGTCAGAACTACTGCACCAAAAGCCCCAAATGAAAATACAAGTGGGTTACAGGCCATAGAGGACCTTAGAAGGATTTTAAAGACCAAATAAGAGAAGTGGAGAAAAAATTGGGAAGAGAAATGACAAGGATGCAGGAAAAGTATGAAATGAGAGTCAACAGCCTGCTTGAGGAAAATAACACCTTAAAAATAGACTAATTCAAGTGACAAAAAAGGCTCAAAAAGGCAATGAGGAGAAGAATGCCTTAAAAAGCCAAAATTGCCAGATGGAAAAAGATTCTCAAAAGCTCTCTGGGGAGATTTATTCCTTCAGAATTAGACTGGAGCAAATGGAAGCTAGTGATTTTATGAGAAATCAAGATACTGTTAAACAGATCCAAGCAATTGAAAGAATAGAAGGCAATGTGAAATATCTCATGGGAAAAATCACTGAACTAGAAAATAGACCCAGGAGAGATAATTTTAAAATTATTGGACTACCTGAAAGCCATGATCAAAGAACGAGCCTAGAAATAATCCTTGAAGAAATTCTTAAGGAAAATTGCCCTGATGTTTTAGAACCAGAGGGCAAAATAGAGATTGAAGGAATCCACAGATCACTTTCTGAAAAAGATCCCAAAAGAAAACTCCTAGGAATATTATAGCCAGAATCCAGAACTCCCATATCAAGGAGAAAATACTACAAGCAGCCAGGAAGAAACAATTTCAATTTTGTGGAAACACAATCAGAATAGCACAGGACCTGGCAGCTACACTGAGGAATCAAAGGGCATGGAAGATGATAATCTGCAGGACAAAGGACCTGGGAGTAAAACCAAGAGTAACCTACCCAGCATAACTGAGTATATTGTTTCAGGGGAAAATATGGTCATTCAATGGAATAGAGGACTATCAAGCATTCAGCCACAAGAAGCAAAAGATGCTTGAGCAGGTAAACAGGCAAAAGAAATCAAAAGGAACTTATCAAAATTGAACTATTTACATTCCTATATGGAAAAACAATAATTGTAACTGATGAAACCTTTCTCAGTATGAAAATAGTTGATGAAGAGTATATGGGATATGAATACATATGTGAATGTCTGTACATATGCTTACAGGTATACATGAATAGAGGGCACAGGTCAAGTTTGGTGGGAAGGGATGATATTTAAGGGGTGAAGTTAAGAGGGAGAGAGGAATGTGGAGAGTAGATGGGGAGAGATGGGGCGGGGTAAACTATTTCATGTAGAAGACACAAGGGGAAGTGGTTGTAGAGGAGGGGAAGAACAGGAAGGAAAAAAGGAAAAACCATATTCTCATTGAATTTGGTTCAGGGAGAGAATGACATATATACTAAATGGAATGTCTCACCCTGCAGGAGAGTATGGGGGGAGGGGGATGAAAGAGGGGATGATGGAGGGGAGGGCATGCTGGGGGGACGGGAGTTTGGAGGCACCCACTTTTGAAGAGGGTCAGGATCAAAGTAGGGAATGGACCAAGTGGGGGTGCGATGGGTAGGAGGGAAATATAGCCAGTTTTTTACAATATATCTACTATGGTAATATTTTGCATAGCTATATATGTACAACATATACTGAATTGCTTATCTTCCCAGAGGGAGTGGGTGACAAGGGTCGAAGGGAATGGATCTGGAATTCGAAGTTTTAAAATTAAATCTTTCAAATATAAAAAAAAGATATATACAGTACAAAATAAATAGGGGCGAAATTCCCAGAATGGGGAAGAGCGTAAGTTGGAAAGCTTGATAAACTTTGTGGAGATGGGTACTTATTCTATGTAGCTGTCATATAAGTTATCTAGAGAGAATGACATGAGATAAATATGGGGTCAGTTTGGTTCAGTGAAACATACATGGTATTTGAACTCTGTTGACCTGGGATAAAATCCTGATTGGATAGATCACTTTATATTTCTTACCTCATTTTCCTCATCTATAAAAATGAGATGGTTAAACTAAAGGAGGTCTTAGATATCCTTCCAACTCTAAATCTATAGCCTAGAAATAGATGGTAATACATTAAGGAAGGGTTTGAATGTCTTATAAAGAAATTTTAACTACATTGAGAACAATAGTGATTTTTGTGCTTTATATAAGATTGAGGAAGTCATCTTTCTAAAAAATATCCCTTTAAAAACAAGGTGGAAAATATAATTCTTGTTTTGTGATATGTATTTTCTTTTTCAGTCTTCCAAATACTTAGCAATTATGATGTATGAATTTATGATGTTTTGAGATGTGAATAGTCGTGCAAAATGAATTCTACTTATGCTATTCTATTACTGTCATGAACTAGAGTTCATGAAGAAAAGTGCTTCTTCAATTCCACAACTGATTGTTTTAGAGAAAGATACACCCTCACTGTTCCAAGGCTGTGTTTTCTGTGGAGCATTTCACACTCCTAAATTCTACATACCTGTCAGATCATATTAATGTTCCTTGTCTTTTTGAATTACCTGTTGAGAAGAGGTCTCATTCATGCACAAAATTATAGCCTCCAATTTTGAAGATGCCATTTCTGTATTATCTTACATAAACTAAGTACTTAATAATTTATCATTTGTGGCAGGTCATGGAGAACCATGTCACCTTCCAGAAACATTGCCGATTTGGGGAAGAATAAAGTTCTTGATCTCTTTGGGAAAAATATGAAATGTCACTAACATTTTGTTTTTATTCTAGTTGTCTTAATCTTGTGTTAAAGTAATTTTTCAAGCTCAGTGAGATTTTTTCCTTTTATTCACACATGAATCCTTCTGTGGGCTTTCATAATTATTTTTATAAAAATAACTCTATTCCTGTCTAATGATGTAAAACCATTGTTTATAAGACAATGTAATGAACCCAAGCTGAACTCTTCCCATTATCTTATAAGTAATTCCATAAACTGCTTAATAGAGCAATTAAATCAAGTTATTTCAGGTTAATGTCAATAGGCAGTTTTCAAGTGTACCCAACATTTTTTAAGATCAGTTTGCTCTAATAAATATTGGAAATTGTACTTTGCAAATGTTTCTGTTTATATTCCCTAAGGTACTAATCACATTATACACTGTTGAGGAGTGGAAATATTATAGCTGGTTTCCAACTGGAGGAAGGAGCTGAAGTAGCCTCTAGTAACTTGTGTCAGAGCAGGAGATTTAATAACCTTGGAGAGCTCCCTAGGGGATTGTAGAGCAGTGTTCAGAGCTTAGGAGAAAAAGACATTTCATTATATACAGATGATAGGAAATCAAATACATAAAAGAAACATAAAGGTTAAATAAATTACATTGAACTGGTTTGTTATTTGTTAACTGAAAAAGAGGATCTGGGATTTTAAATTATAAAATTGCATATGTACATATATAAATAAATATATAACATGCATAGTAAATGTACAAGTATGTATTGTACACACACACACACACACACACACACACACATATATATATATATACACACGTGTGTACATACATAAATATATATTTAGATGGAGTTTTTGAAGAAAGCATCAACTCTTAGTACATTATAGGGTCAAATATATAATCAGTACTATACCTGCCCAACATCATGATATATACAGTTTAGATAATTAGCACCACAAACAATTTCACTGGGAAAAATCTCATTAAAATAAATCTCTATAGTGCATCTTAAGTCTGTCCTGATGATTACTGGTGTACTGGGTATGTCATTTCAAGTTTGTTTTGATGCACTAGATCCTGAATAACAAAAATCACATTCAAATATATCCCTGGAAGGGCCACCCCACCCCATTTTTCCAAGTCCTCCTTTCAGCCAGAGAAGGCAGCTGCTACATGTATTGCCATGAAACAACAGTGACATCTAGCAGCTAACCTGTGTCATCTCATAGAAGCCCTTCCTCAAGAAATGAAAGGTCACCTGCATAACCCTCCCTCACTTTCTATACATCAATATATTCCTCTGACTTTGTGGAGGGTGGGGTTTGCCTTTTCAAGCTGCAATGGATACTGAAATTATAATCCTCTTTGAGTGACTTTTATTAAAAAGTCATCCTTTGATCTTATACTTCAGTACCCTTGTGTACTATTGATAAATTTCAACATCCCTCCATTTAAAAAAATGTTTTAAATGAAATAGGAATTTAAGAGGAGATTGAAAGAGAGAAAAAGCAGAGGGGAAGGAGGGGAGAGTCAGAGGATGAAGGAGAGAGAGAGATTTCATATCAATTATCTATGGCTGCTAGCATAATTCACAACAAAATAATATCTTTATTTGATAAAATAGATAAGGATAGAAGTGTGTATCTGAACCCTAAAATATATAAGGGAGTCATTTTTTGTTGCTGTTATTGATTTCACCAGAAGTTAAAACTGAAGGATAAGAATTTGGTATATCCTATGATAGTTATTTTATTTTATTTTTTTAATTTTTTTTTAAAGCAATTGGGGTTAAGTAACTTGCTCAAGGTTACATGGCCCGTCATTATTTATGTGTGGGTGCTCATTTTCTGAGGCTGGGATGGATCCTGGGTCATCCCAAATCCAGAGCCAGAGCTCTTACTCATTGTGCCACTTAGCCGCCCCTAGTTATTTGATTTTAATGTGGCCAAAATACAAGTGTTTATTTTGATGATCACAAGACTGCCACTTGTATCAAGGAGAGCAAAGTAAATTTGGTTGGTACCCCATTCCCTGTCTTCCTCCTGCCACAAAGGCTGCCCAGAGGTGAAGCTTTCCATTGTGCTATATGAAATAGGAAATTGACTTATATGCTGTGATTGGGACTTATGGATCAAATTACCATATTTCCTAATTAGTTTTGACATTCTTCACATATTGAGAAAAGTAAATGTTTCTCCTCTGTAACAGCAAGCAAACTCTCTGTCAGTTTCCTTTGGTGATACAGGGTTTTTTTGTTTTGTTTTTTTTGCTTTTTGGAGGGGGGAGGGCAGGGTAATTGGGGTTAAGTGTCTTGCCCAAGGTCAAATGGCTAGTAAGTGTTAAGTGTTTGAGGTCAAATTTGAACTCAGGTCCTCCTGACTCCAGGGCTGGTGCTCTATTCACTGTGTCACCTAGCCACCCCAAAAGGCAGGGTTTTTTTTTTTTTTTGGTCGTTGTTGTTTTTGCTTTTTGGAGGAGGGAAGGTAGGGCAATTGGGTTAAGTGATTTGCCCAAGGTCACATGGCTCATTTCATGTTGAGTGTCTGAGGCTGGGTTTGATCTCAGGTTCTCCTGACTCCAGGGCCAGTGCTCTATTCACTGCACCACCTAGCCTCCTTGATACAGGAATTATTTTTTTAATTGGCAAAAGTCTACAAAGTTGTGGTGAAAGAAACCATTAAAGTAACAGAATCAAAAACGAAATATAAAAATACCAAGCTTTTTTAAAGACTGCCTTCGAATGAAAGTGGTAGAGAAAGGTAATTGAGGAGATTGGGAGATTTTATAAGAAAATTACTTTCTTGCCATTACTCTCCTGCTCTTCTTCTCTAATCTACTGCATAAAAACAAAGTTCTGTATCAATTTTCATAATGATAGGAAATTCTTTATGACCTCATCTCCTAAAGGAAAAGGAGACACTTTAGGGATTCATTTTTGGTAAATGAAATGTGAGAGAGTGCCTTTAAGAGTATGTGAGAAAGAAAGAAAATGATGACAGGCTGCAGGCCCCCATTAACATTCTTGAGACTCTAGGACATCTGTACAGAGAGGATGGGGTGCTCTTTGCTAGTTATTAACTTCAGAAAAACCCAGTGTACTTCAGAGTCAGACGGTTGAATTAACTAACTAAAAAGAGAAATGCATTTCATTCTAATAAGGAAAAAAATTGAAAAGAAAAAAAGGAGTGAGATAAAAAAGGTAAGTCCTAATATCACTATTATGTAATGGGTGGTTGGTGGAGAAATCCACATTGGACAGTAATGGAATTGTAAACTTTCAAAATCATACAAAACCACAGAAACTTTGAGTTGGTATAAGGTTCTTAGAAAAAAATTCTAGTAAAATCAAATCCTGAACATAATTCACTCTAGACTATCTCTGACTCCAGCCTCCACATCTTTTGAAAGGGGACTGACCAATCAATGTAGTCTTTGCCACTTGGCAACAGATCAAATTTAATTGTCAATTTAATTTAGCTCAATTGGACAAGAAGTTATTAAGTACCTACTATGTTCCAGACATCACTAGAAAGAGGGGTATAAAAACAAGAACAAAGCAGGGTCTTCCCTCAGTGATATTAGATTCTACTGGGAGAAAACAGCATATTATAAGTAACTAAAAAGCATATAAAAATAGTCAAGAAGTGTACAAATAATGGGGAAAGAAAGGATCAAAGAAAGACATCTGTAAGAGGTGGTTCCTGAGCTAAACCCTGAAACCTGATTTGAAGGAAGGGAAAGGGAGCTATAGATTCCAAGAAACAAAGAAAGAGCATCCTAGGCATAGGGCACAGCCTGGGAAGTGGTTTGACTGTGGGTGATGGAATTTTAAGTTTGGGTAACAGCAAATAGATAGATTTACTTATAAAGTATTATACACAAGTGGGAGTAATGTAGAATTAGCTGGGCAAGTCAGTCAGAGACAACTTGTGAAAGGTTTTAAGAGACAGAGTTTGTATTTTATCCTAGAGGAAAAAGGGGAGGCACTGAAGTTTTTGTTGTTTTTGTTTTTTCAACATAAAGGGGACATAGTTACACCTTTGCTTTAGGCATATTGATTTGGTAGTTGTATGGAGAATATATAGGAAAAAGTGAAAATGGAAGCAAGATTATAGGTAGGAAAGTATTAGTATAGACAAAAGGTGATGAGGGCCTAAATTAGGATGGTGGTTCTATGGCTACAGAGAAGGGGAGAGATATGAGAGATGCTGTGGAAATAAAATTGATTTTTGTAATTATTGGCTATTGAGTATGAGAGAAGATGAAGAGTTGAGGATAATCCTAATGTAATCCAAGAGATGGGAAGGGTGGGGATACCATATATAGAAATTGGAAAGTTAGGAGTAATTTTTAGTTTAGGGAGAAAGAACTGAGTAAAACAAAGGTGATTCAGAACAGTCATACAGGCTGAAAGAGAACTAGAAGAAAAAAATCTAATAACATAGAAAGGAAGAAGTATCCAGGAAGAGTAACTGGTCAATTTTTGAGGCAGTCAATGACATAGTAGATGGGATATTCAGTATAGAGTCAAGAAGACCTGAGGTCAAATCTGGCATCAGACACTTACCAGCTATGTGACTCTGGACAAGTCATTTAACATATGTTTGCCTGAGTTACCTCAATTGTAAAATGGATATAGTAATAGCCCCTACCTTGCAGGGTTGTTTTGAGGATCAAATGAGATAATATTTGTAAAAGTACTTTGCATAGTACCTGGCATACAGTATGTACTTATGCCCTTCCCCTTCCCAAATAATGATAAATGCCATAGAGATAAAGGATTTTACCCCTTATTAAAGTTAAAACAGCCACTCTCCATGTTTTACACACTGTTCTTAGCTTGGCCCTCTAGGGTCAAGCAGAACAAATCTATTACTTCTTTCACAAGATATCATTCAAATTATATTTAAATTTATTTGTAGTTTTTAACATCTATTTCCACAAGATTTTGAGTTACAAATTTTCTCCCTGTCTTTCCTCCACCCCCACCCCAATCTGCTCTCACTTGTATCCTCCCCATCACCCCCCAACTTTCTTGTAGAGCAAGATGGATTATTATACCCCAATGTCTATATATCTTATTTCCCAGTTCCATGTAAAAAACATTTTTAATAATTGTTTTTAAAACTTTGATTTCCAGATTCTCTCCCCTCTTCCCTCCTCAGTCACTCTCACTGGGAAGATAAGCAATTCAATATAGGTTACACATATGTAGTTATGCAAAATGTTTTCATAGTAATATTTTGAAAGACTAACTATATTTCCCTCCATCCTATCCCACCCCCCATTTATTCTATTCTCTATTTTGACCCTGTCATTTTTCAAATGTATGTGCTTCTAATGACCCTCTCTCCCAGTCTATCCTCCCTTCTATCTCCCCCTCTTATCCCCTTACCCCCTCCTTTCCTATAGGGAAAGATACCCAAATGTTTCTGTATTTTATTCCCTCCTTAAGTCAAATTCAATGAAAGTAAAGTTGACCAATTTCCTTTCACCTCACTGCTCTTCCCCTCGATTATAATAGTTTTCTCTTGCCTCTTTTATATGAAAGAATTTACCCTATTCTATCTCTCCTTTTCTCCTTCTCTCATTATATTCCTCTCTCACCTCTCAATTTTATTTAATTAGATATCATCCCTTCCTATTCAAGTGATCCTATTCCCTCTATGTATACATGTACACACATATACACACACTCACATATGCAATTATACACACATATACCCTCTTATACATACATATATGTATGCATACATACATACACATATACATGTATATCTATATATCTATATTCTATATATCTTTATCTATATCTAGATATAGATATAGATATTCCCTTCAACTATACTCATACTGAGAAAAGTCTCATGAGTTACTTATCATTTTTCAATGTAGGAATGTAAATGGTTCAACTTTATAAGTTCTTTATGATTTCTTTTTTCTGTTTACATTCTCATGTTTCTCTTGATTCTTGCTCATTAAAAGTCAAAATTTCTGTTCAGCTCTGGTTTTTACATGAAGAATCCTTGAAAATTCTCGATTTCATCAAATGACCATATTTTCCCCCGAAAAATTACACTCAGTTTTTCTGGGTAGATGATTCTTGGTTTTAATCCTAGCTGCTTTGACCTCCAGAATATCATATTGCAAGCCATTTGATCCCTTAGTGCAGAAGCTACTATATCTTGTGTTATTCTGATTGTGTTTCCACAACACTCAAATTGTTCCTTCCTGGCAGCTTATAATATTTTCTCCTTGACCTGGGAACTCTGGAAAATGGCTATTAAATTCCTAGGAGTTTTCCTTTGGGGATCTTTATCAAGAGGCTATTGGTGAATTCTTTATTTCTATTTGGCCCTCTGGTTCTAGAATATCGAGACAAATTTCCTTGAGAATTTCTTGAAGGATGATTTCTAGGCTCTTTTTTTGATCATGGCTTTCAGGTAGTCCAATAATTTTTAAATTATCTCTCCTGGATCTATTTTCCAGGTCAGTGGTTTTTCCAATGAGATATTTTACATTGCCTTCTATTTTTCATTTGTTTGGATCTGTTTTATCATATCTTGATTTCTCATAAAGCTTCCATTTACTCTAAATTAATTTTGAAGGAATTATTCTCTTCAGTGAGTTTTTGAAATTCCTTTTCCATCAGACAAATTTGACTTTTTAAGTCATTCTTCTCCTCATTGGCTTTTTGGGCCTCTTTTGACATTTGAGTTAGTCTCTTTTTAAGGTGTTATTTTTCTCAGTATTTTAGGGGGTATCCTTTAGCAGGTTATTGACTTGCTTTTCATTATTTTCTTGAATCATTCTCATATCTCTTCCCAATTTTTCCTCCAATTATCTTACTTGATTTTCAAAATCCTTCTTGAGCTCTTCCATGGCCTACAACTAATTCATATTTTTCTTGGAAGCTTTTGATGCAGGAGTTTTGACTTTGTTGTCTTCTTCGGGTTCCATGTTTTGACCCTTTTTGTCCCCAAAAAAAGGATTCTATGGTCTGATTTGCTTGCTCATCGTGCCAGCTGATTACTTGACTTTGAGCTATTTGCCATGGTAGAACTCTCCTTACAGACTGGAGAGTGTTATTTCCCAAATCACTGAGGTTTTCACAAATATTTTAAGAGTCTGAGGAGGGCATCCTCCCTACAGATACTCCAAGTTCTGGCACATTGCCACACACCCCAGGACCACCACCTAAGACTAAGATCCAGATCCAAGCAGGTCAAAGCAAGAGCAATTGCCTTCTGAATGGTTGCTTTGTCCCCCTACAATCTGCAGGTCATGAGCTCTTGAGGCAGGCACACAGCAGCAGCTGAAGCCACCATACATCTTCCACCTCTCACCCTGGGGGTAGGGGCCAGATTGTGCTCTTCTCCAGCCAGTCCCAACAGAGCTCCCTACTGGCCTTTTACTTTCTCTATGATATTTATATGTTGAGAAGTCTAGAAACCACCACAGCTACTGGTGATTCACTCACCTGAAGTCTGCTCTGGATGTTCTGTGACTCTGGTCTGGTTGCCTTGGGCCTGGGACTTAATGGGCTCGGGGGCTGTGCTCTGCTCCCAGTGAGGTGTGATAGACCCTTCCTGTTGGCCTGCCAGGA
The DNA here is from genome assembly GCA_011680675.1 of Gymnobelideus leadbeateri. Lineage (NCBI taxonomy): Eukaryota > Metazoa > Chordata > Mammalia > Diprotodontia > Petauridae > Gymnobelideus > Gymnobelideus leadbeateri. The sequence goes on along the minus strand of WOXC01004781.1, from coordinate 81,039 downwards.
TGCCTGCAGTGGGAGATTTGTTTCTCTCTGTCACTTTGTGGGTTCTGTAGCTCTCAAATTTGTTTACAGTCATATTTTCTAGATAGTGGTGGTGGCTAGAGCTGGAGCTCAGTGGAGTTCCTCTTTTTACTCTGCCATCTTGGTTCTGTCCTTTATCATTCAAATTTTTTATAATGGTCATTTTGTTCTTTCAAAGTACAACACTAGCAACTGGTCCTCAAAAGTGATAGCATTTAGTTGCTTTACAATCCTGGTTCATCTATTCAGATTGTGCCCTTTTTTGGAAGGGGGAAGGCAAGGCAATTGGGGTTAAGTGATTTGTCCAAGGTCATACAGCTAGTAAGTGTCAAGTGTCTGTGGCTAGATTTGAACTCAGGTCCTCCTGACTCCAGGGCCAGTCCTCTACTTACTTTTCCAACTAGCTGCCCAATTTTTTTCATTTAATAGTTTTATTTATAGGTCAATATCTTGCTTAAAATATGGTCCCCAAACTTACATACTGTTGTGTGATTTGATTGATGGAGAATAGAACACCTTCCTCCTTCATCCTGAATACTATGTATTTCAAATGCAGCTTGACATCACATTACTGTCTTAGATCCCATGCCATAGAAGTGACTCATATCAAGTTTGCACTCTGCAAAAACCCCCAGAACCTTTTTCACACATGTTACTATCTACTTTTCTCATCAATCTGATACTTATACAGCAAGTTGAATGGTTAAACTTAACTATAAAATATAAAATTTTACCTTATTAGATTTGCCCCAATGCTATTGTTTAGCTCAGAAGTAGTACTTAGATTTTGTTGTATCATAGATCTCTTTGTCACTCTGGAGAAGCCTCTGGATTTCTTCTCAGAATCATGTTTACAAATACAGAAAATAAATATAAAAGTTTACAAAGAAAATGAATTATATTAGCATACAGTTTATAGACAAAAAGTGAGCAAACTACTGACAATTCTAATAACAATAGCAATTTCAAAGTAGTTGATGTATGTGAATGTTATTTTGAGTTTTTTGTCTCTACTATAATGTGATATGAAAATAATTGATCCCTCTTAGTGATTAACAGGTTCAGCTGAAGCTATTTTGGTTTGTTGTCTTCATTCACAATTGAATGGGGAATGCAAGATTTCAGTTAAATTTTTATGAAAGTAAATATTTTTCCCATCCAAATTCATGGATCCCCTAAAATCTAACCATAGACCTTGCCATAGTTTGAAAAGTCCTGATTTATACTTTGGGGGAATCTTAATTCTTTTATGTATACCAAGAAGCTTTGTATCATCTCAAAGTCTCATGGACATTTAGCAATCACTGATTCATTTTCTAAATGAACACAAACCATTCCAATATATTTTCAAAAGTTGCCAGGAATCGGGGCGGCTCGGTGGCGCAGTGAGTAAGAGCACCGGCCAGGAGTTGGGAGGACCTGGGATCTTCCGGCCTCATACTTAACACCCACACAAAAATAACTTGTCGTGTAACCTTGAGCACATTACTTAACCCCAATTGCTTAAAAAAAAGTTGCCAGGAATCTAAGTCAAACTCATGTGATTTATGGCTTAAGAATCCATCTGTTTCAGGGGCGGCTAGGTGGCGCAGTGAGTAGAGTGTCGGCCCTGGAGTCAGAAGGGCCTGAGTTCGGATCCAGCCTGAGACACTTAATTCACACACAAACAAAAAACCTAGCCGTGTGACCTTGGGCAAGTTACTTAACCCCAATTGCCCTCCAAAAAGCAAAAAAAAAAAAAAAAAAAGAATTCATCTGTTTCTCTTTATTTGAAAACAGGGGCAACAAATTGATGGAGTTAAACAAGTTTATGAAATATAGAAAGGATTGAATATAACTGTTGTGACCTGTAATCAGCCATTCAAGACTATGCCAATATCCACAAAACAGTTTTTAAAAAGAGCCAATTTTCTGAGTAATTCAGCTGAAGTTACTTGATATATATTATACAAACCAAAGCACAATTTTAGGAAATGAACTATGTAGACAATTGCCTTCTCCATGTAGGCCTAAAGCGCCACTTTAGAATTCCTAGGTAAAGATCAAGTAAATGTGGCTTGATGCCTAAATTTTCTGGATCATTATCTCAATCTTCCAGGTCTATTTGCATTCATAGATGTCACATAAAGCTAGATATAACGATGGACTAACAACCTATCCCCCTTTCCTTTCTTGAACCTAATGCACTCTAATTTTAAGCATAAAACTTTTCCAACACATTATTTTCTCACTTCTGTTTTCCTCACTCCCTCAATTCTGATTATATGAGAATTCCTAGGGCTTAGAAAGATAAATAATAAAGGTTTCTTATCATTCTCACCGACCACCTTTTTCCTTCTTTCCTCCCTCCCTCCTTCCTTCCTTTCTTCTTCATTCTGGAAGTACTATTCTGGTCCTTTATGAGCTCTATATATCTAGAGACCATCTTATACCTAGGATACTTCCATTCTTGGATTTCCTAAGACTTGGTATTGTAGAATGAGTACTAGAGGTGCAGTGAGGTTTGAAAAACTGGGTTTGAATTTCATCTTTGATAGTTCTTAGTCATGTGCTTATGAGAATGTTGCTTTTGTTTTGAGCCTGTTTTTCCATCTGTACATAACTATAATAATGTTTCTCCTTCCATCCTCACAGGGTTATTAGAAAGGAAGTATTATAAATACTCTACAAATGTGAGTTGGTTCTCTTAATGCTTATACCCTAATTTAGACCATGGTGCATTACTGCCTAAATTTCCCTATTAAAAGAAAATCATGCCTCAGACTATGCTAAAACACTATTCCATGACTCATTCTGGCATGGAGGTTAACTTGGGTTTGTGAAGGCTATGTAAGAAGAAATCAAGCTTCACTAGGCCTGTCAAAAATCTTAAAAATTTTGAATAAAGTTGCCATGATTGTAACCTGTTCTTTGAGAATCATGTAAAGGTAATGGTATTTTTAGCCAGAGCAACTAATTATACTATCTACTAAGATATAAAGGCATTGAGACTGATGTCTGTAGTGGGGTTACCTATCACAAAGAAATTATAACTTTTTGAGTTATTGAAATAATTCTGTCAATGGGATGGATAATACAGTAACTCACTATTATATATTGACACATAAACCAAATCCCTGAGAGTCCCAGTTTCATTGAAAAGATCATTCCTTTTTTCAAAGTCTTTTAGCATATATCTGCTACATTTCTCATTTTTATTCTTAATTACATACCACTTTATATTGTTATTTATAGTTTCCTGTATGTATACCTTCTCTCTTCAACTAAATGGATTTCCTTCTTGAGGAAAGGTGTCATGATTGGGAAAGGGTGCTTTGATAATATCTAAGAGGCAGAATGAAGTAATCAAAATGTCATTGGATTATAATTTAGGTAACCTGCATAGATATTGCCTTGGTAAAAATGATATTTATTTCTTTAAAAAATTAATTTAATTGATAGTTTTTCCTTTTGGACAACAGAGATTTCTGTATATTAAGTCTTTTGTTCCCTAGTACTCTGGCCACCAACCCCATAATTTACCCTATAATGATGAAAAACAATTAAGAAAAAAAAAAGAACTTTTCAGAGGATGAGCCAAGATGTTGGAGTAGAGGCAGAAACTCACCTGGACTCTCTGAAATCCCCTTCCAATTAACTTTAAATTACTGCCTCAAGTAGAGTTACAGAGAGGCAGAAACAACAAAAGGTGGAGGTGAAACAATTTTCCAGTGTAAAACACTTTATTAGGTATACAGGAAAAGTCTGTGACACCAGAAAAGGGGTCAGACAACCAGTTAGAAAAACGATTAGAAGGAATATTTTGTTGGCACTGGATTTAACATCATGTTACATTGTCTGTATTTAATTCCAGGCTGGTGCTCTAAAAGCATAAGCACTTGTGGCTAAAAGAGTGCTATGCCCTAATCACAGTTCCAGGTTATAAAAGAGGTGTTTTCATCACCCACAAAGGAGCAGGAACCCTAGTCTCAGTTCCAAGGCAAAAAGGAGAACTAGTACTTGTGGCTTTAGAAGAGTACGGTAAATAGTCACAGTTGAAGGGTTAGGTGGAATGTTAACCCTTGTTGCTACAAGGGAGCAAGGTCTTTTCCTGAATTGACTACAACTTTCCTTAGACCATAGCAACTTGCAAGCATCAAAAAACTTACAGACCCTCCACCCCTAGAACTAGCTTTGAAAATAGCAACATGAAAAACTTGAAGTTTGGAATATTGACTCCTCCACTGCCAGAAGCAGAGCCCAAATTTATCATAAAATTAAAAGTCAAGAAATTTCTGGGGGAAAAATGATCAAATGACAAAAAGAACCTGAAGAAAAAAAATGTTATTGTGATTATAGAGAAGATGAAGATACAAACTCAGAAAAAGACAATGATGTCACAGCAGCTACAAGCAAAAGCATAAAAATAATATGAATTAGAAACAAAGCCAATAAGAATACCTGGAAAAGCCCCCAAAAAGATTGTAAAAATCAATTAAGTGAGGTAGAGGAAAACTTGAAAAATAAATGAGAGAGAGAGAACTATGAAAAGAGAGTCAACAGCTTGGTAAAAGAGGGGGAAAAATTCTGAGGAACATAAAACCTAAAAATAGAATTAACATAATGAAAAATGAGCGGCAACCCCACCCTCCCCAAATCCACTAAAGAGAACTCCTTAAAAAATTAAAAATGTCCAAATGGTATAAGAGATAAAAATTCACTGAAGAAAAAAACAAACAAACACTTAAAAAGCAGAATGTCAGCTGGAAAGAGAGGTACAAAAGCTTACAGAAGAAAAGAACTGGTTAAATAAATATGGAAGGGGAAATTGAAAGTAATAATTCAATGGGGCATAAATAAATTGTAAAAATAAATAAATAAAAAATAAAAATAAATAAATTCAAAGCATGAAAAAATAGGAGAAATATAATATATCACATTTGAAAACAACTGATCTACAAAGATCCAACAAAATATTGACCACATATTAAGACAAAATCAAATGCAGAAATACAAATATATTAAATGCATCCTTTTCAAATAATAATGAAATAAAACTTTATATTCAATAAAGGGCAGTGGAAAGGCAAATTAAGAATTAATTGGAGGGGCAGCTACGTGGTGCAGTGAGTAAGAGCACAGGCCCCAGAGTTGGGAGGATCTGGGATCACTTCCAGCTTCAGATACTTGACATCCACACAAAAAAACTGGCTGTGTAACCTTCGGCAAGTTACTTAAACCCAATTGTTTAAAAAAAAAAGAATTAATTGGAAACTACATAATATAAGCCTAAATAATAATACATAATAAAATCCTAAAAGTGAGCAGGTCAAAGAACAAATCATAGGTACAATCATTATTTCATTAAAGAGAATGACAACAATGAGAGAGGATACCACAATTAATGCAATGCAGCAAAAGCAGTACTTAGGGGAAAATTTATATCGCTGAATATTTATGTCAATAAAATAGAGAAAGAGTAGATCTATCAATTGGGCATACAACTAAAAAAAAAAAAACCCTAGAAAAAGAACAAACTAAAAATCCCCAGTTAAACACCAAATTGGAAATCCTGAAATTCAAAGGAGAGATTAAAAAAACTGAAAGTAAGAAAACCATTGAACTAATAAATAAAACTGTCAGCTGATTTTATGGGGGCAAAACTATTAGTCAATTTGATTTATTAAAAAAAAAAATTACCAGTATCAAAAATGAAAATGGTGAATTTATGACCAATGAAGAAGAAATTAAAGGAATTGTTAGGAGTTATTTTTCTTAATTATATGGCAACAAATCTGAGAACTTAAGTAAAACAGATAAATATTTACAAAAATATAAATTGCCCAGAATAACATAAAAGGAAGGAGAATACTTAGATAACTACATTGTAGGGGAAAAAAATAACAATCTACCAATGAAGTCCATAAGAAAAAATTCCTAGATTAAAAAAGTGATCTCTACCAAACATTTAAAAAACAACTAATTCCAGTACTATGTAAATTATTTGGGAAAAAATAATAGGTGAAATCTTCTTAAATTACTTTTGTGATGAAATATGATGCTGATACCTAGACCAGGAAGAACCAAAACAGAAACAAAACTATAGATCAATTTCCTTAATGAATATTGATGAAAAAAAAGTAAAATAATAACAAGGAGATTATAGTGATATATTACAAGGAACATACACTAGGAACAGGTAGGATTTGCACCAGGAATGCAGGGCTGGTTCAATATTAGGAAAAGTACCAGTATATGTGACCATATTGATAACTATAATTTTATTATTATTATTGTTGTTGTTGTTGTTGTTATTATTTTAATAGGTACAGAATAAGCTTTTGCACCCATTCCCATTAAAAACACTAAAAAGCATTGGAGTAAATGGAGTTTTACTTAAAATGACAAGTAATATTTACCTAAAGCCATCAGCAAGCATTATCTACAATAGGAATAAGCTAGAAGTCTTCCCAAAAAGATCAAGGGTGGAAACAAACATGCTCATTATCACTATCATTATTCAATATTGTACTAGAAATAATAGCTATATTATTATTATTATTATTTTATTATTATGTTATTGCTATCAATAACAAAGGAAAAGCAATTGAAGAAATTAGAACAGACAATGAAGAAACAAAACTATCACACATTCCTAATGATTTGATGTTATATTTAGAAAATCCTAGAGAATCAACTTAAAAACTATTTGAAATAACTTTAGCAAAGTTGCATGATATAAAATAAACCCACAGAAATCATATCTATATCTGTGTGTGTATAAACTAACAAAGCCAACAGCAAAAAGTAGAAATAGAAATTCCGTTTAAAACAGCTGCAGACAATATAAAATATTTGAGCATCTACCTACCAAGACAAACCCAGTAACTATATAAGCACAATTACAAAACACTTTTCACAAAATTAAAGGCATGCCTAAACAATCATGAAAATATCACTTACTCATAGTTAGGTCAATTCAACTTAACAAAAATGGCAATTTTACACAAATTAATCTACTCATACAGAGTCATACCAGTGTACCAAAAATTATTTTATAGATCTGTAAAAAATTATAACAGAATTCATTTGGAAGAAGAAAAGGTCAACAATGCCAGTAGCATCAATAAAAAATGTGAAGGTCTACCAGTTTCATATCTCCAACTATATTACAAAGTGGCAATCATTAAAACAATCTGGTACTGGCTAAGAAATAGAATGGTGAGTAAGTGGAATGGAATAGGTACACAATACACAGTGGAAAACAACCATAGTAATCTAGTCTTTCATAAATCCAAGAAGACAAATTTTGGGGAAAAAACTCACTATTTGACAAACATTTCTCAGAAAACTGGAAAGCAGTTTGGCAGATACTAGGTAAAGTTCAATATCACATACCATGTACCAAGATAAGGTCAAAATGATACATGATTTAGACATAAAGAGTGATATAAATGCAAATTAGGAAAGCATGGAAATTTTTACCTCTCAGAGCTATGGATGGGAAGAATTTGTTGCCAAAAAAAAAAAAGCATTATGGAATGTAAAATAGAAAATTTTTATTATATTAAATTTAAAAGATTTTGTACAAACAAAACCAATGCAGTCAAGATTAGAAGGAAAGCAAAAAACCTAGGTGGGGCTCGGGTGGGGCAGGATGTATAGCAAGTTTTTTTTTTTTCTAAAGCCTTCATTTCTCAAATATAGAATGAATCATGTTAAATTTGTTAGAATATGTATCATTATTATATATTGACTCCTTTTTGTCTTTGATCTCCTTGGGGTATATTCCAAGTGGGGGTATCTATGAGTCAAATAACCAAACTATTTCCTACTTTTCTTTTGCCATTCCAAATAATTTCCCAGAATGGTTGGTCCAATTCACAGTATTATCAACATTGTATTAGAAGCACATATATTTTTAATAAAATATTTCCCCAGAGTCGTTAGTGTTTTCCTTAATCACTTGGGCACACAACAATATTCCATTATAGGCAAGGTAATTCACTGAATATGTGCTCAATCAAGACAAAACACACCACACCATGAATTCTAGCTAATGTCAATGATCCACATTTTCTTCTCATCTCTATTGCTAGCTTGTTTTGTGGTTGTGGGCTTTTTGTTTTGTTTTATTTTTTACTACTCATACCACATGATAGAATTTCAGAGAATCTGTAAGGAAAATATATATGGTAGCTAGATGGTTCCATATACTTAGTAGAATCACTGTCTGTCCTGAGCTGTAAAACTGGTATGAATGCTATATGAAGAGAATTATTTATACAGTTTCAGTAGGAAGCATTATCAAAATAACAACATAACTAATTACTGTCATAGCCATAGAAAATGTTTTAAATATTCGTTAAGGTAGACTTCAAAACATTTATAGTGATCTGGTCTTCTGGCTTTTGCTAATTCCATTAAACCAGGTAGCTGGAATTACAAGTTTGGAAAATTTTATGAGGGATTCACCTGATCGATCGTGCGGTTTGGAAATTTCCTTTACCCTCTAAACACTAATGGAATTATCTTGTCTGAAAGTTGTACATCTAACTACTAGACAATCCTGACTGAGAAACCTGGTTTAGTCCATAGTGGGAGTCCATTTGATAGGAAGGAAGACATTAAAGTAAACCTCTTGATGGTGAGAATCTATTTAAACTGTGGCTCCCAAGGGAAGTGGTGAAAATCAGATTGCCTAAGGAAATTTTTAAAAAGACTGGGCAAAGAACAAAAACATATTCTTAAGGAAAGCACCTCTTATGTGCTACTAGGGGAAACTGACTCGATGGCCTAATAGGCCTTTCTCTTAAAGACAATGTCATTAGTATGTCCTTTCAGACAAAGAGCTAGAGAAAAGAGGAACAAGTCAAAAGCATTAGTTACTTAAAGCTGCTTAGACACCTTAGAGCTGGATATAATTTGCATCTTGGAAATCAGGAGGATCAATTTTCTTTGCTTTTAAGGCTCTGTAAGGGCTTTTACAAGTCTTTATTAGTTAATCTTCATAGTGTATTAAAATAACAATGAGAATTAATGTCATTGCCAAGACATAGCAAGTGAAGTTCAGAAGGGTCAAACTAATTTCCAAGGAATGGCTGGAATTAAAATTCCTATCTTTCAACCTGTAGCACCATACTTTGACATTCTAGAGGAAAAGCAATCCCAGAAGTACCTAATCCAGGGGCTACATAGAAAGATAGTGTTTAATACATTCAAGTTAGAAATACATTGAAGGACTTCTGAAGGTTTTCATTCATTATCATTCATATTATTCATTCACTCATATCCAACATCTGCATATATGTATGTGTATATGTGTGTACATATACATACATATACACATATATATGTATTTACATATACATGCACGTACACATGCACATACACACCATTATACACCCATTGCTCTGGAATTTTGTGAATAAATGAAAAGGTCTCTTTGACACATATTAAAGAGAGATAGAATTTCCTAACTTTTTCTCAGAGCTGTTTGATTGATAAATTCTGGAAATGAAACTCCTTTGGCAGGCAGTTATATCAGTACTAGCAGTTATTATCAGCAACTCTGATTGCTTTTTTGGGGATAGGATTTTTAAAATGGAAAATAGGAGCTACTCTGTTGCTACCACTAGAAGAATATACAATGTATCTGTTGTTTTATGTAAAGGCAACTAGGGAAAATATGATTTATTTTGAATGAGTCTATCTAATTTACAAGTCCATGGTTTCAATGGGTGGGATTTTCTTTTCCACAGACTGGTAAGGAAAGTGTGATAATGAGCAAGAATGAAATATGTCTACAATGAATCCTGCAGGAGGATTTGTACAAAGGCCCCTTCTTTTAGTTTTATTGTTTAAAAAAGTGGATTTGGTGTCAGGACACCCATGTTTGAATCTCATCTCTGGCAGTAACTAGTTGTGAGAGCCTAGGCAGTTCAATTCACTTTAACAAAATTATTGTCATTTAATCTTTTAAAACCTCAGGTTCATTATCTATGAAATGGGGATACAAAATCTTTTTTATCCTAGCGTTGTAAGAAAAGAACTTGGTGAAACTTACAAGGCTATAGAAGTGTGAGGTATTTCTGTTTATATAATATAACAATAATATAATAAAATGGAAAAATACTGCGTTTACCATGGGTCAAGTGCTATGCTAAGTGCTGGGAATACTAATAGAAAAGTGGAATAGTCCCTGATCTCAAAAACTTTGCATCCTATTTAGGTGAAAGGACACCTATAGGATGATTTAGCTTCAGGAGAGTTGGAAAAGTTCGGTGCACAGGGTATAGGGCTAGGACAGATGACAAGACCCAAGGATCCTAACAGTGAAACCAAAAGTCAAATGGTAATATTCAGGGGTCCAGAGTACAAAGCAAAGGGACAAATAGTAAAATCCAAAGACAACTGGAAAGTGACAACAAGGCAAAAGGTTCTTATTGGGTAGGGCCGAGTACAGTGGTGCTGCTATGAGTTACCTCCAGTTGCAGTGAGGGATCGGGATATTAATGATGATGATAATTTACCTAAAATTAATGAAGCAGATTTAATTGTAGCTTACATTTAAAAATAAAACCCATGACATCCCAAGATACCTTGTTTCTGTGCCCAAAAGTCTCATCATTTGGGGAACAGTCTTTTTGACTCAAGTGAATTTTGAGCTGCTATCAGTGATAGGAGTTGCTTATTTTTTATTCAGTTGTTCTTTAGTTGTATCTACTCTTCATGACCCCATTTATGATTTTCGTTGCAAAAATACTGGAATGGTTTCCATTCCCTTCTCTAGTTAATGTTACAGATGAAGAGCTGAGTTATTTATAGGACTAATAAAAATTAGGATCTTCCTATACCTATTACTGAGGTGAGAGCAGGGAGAAATGACCCAAAGTAATGGATGATCAGCAATGTCAATTTTATGAAGTCAAGTACAGCATAGTTTTGTGATACACCAGAAATGAAACATCTCTTTGTGTCCTTGCCAACTTCTTTTTTCATCAACCTTAAGACTTAAATTATAATATTGTTCAATTGCTGAAAATAAGAAGATATTGTTAACATTGATATAATTAATAGTATAATATTGATAGCATATTGTGGGTGATCAAAGATCAAAGTCCCTTAACCCACAATGACAGCCAACATTTCTTTCTAACTAAGTAGTCCTAGAACAGGCACAAATCCTAGAATTCTTTAGCCAGGGCAAATTACATATTATTTGTAAGGTCAGCTTTCTGGATAGGTGTTATTCCAGTCTTCTGCTACATTCAGTTAAAGATATGATAGGGTCCAGAGGACAACATAAAGGTGAGGAGTAATATGTTGAAGTATGCTCAATTTAGTTATTATTCAGAGACACTCAAAAAGATTCATAGCACCACGGAACTTAATATACCTCACGTTTTCCATGAAGATCTCCACCTCTTTTTCATAACCTGGTCTGTTTCCTTACACTCTGTTTTGAGGGTTATCATGAACTGATGATGTCAGTTTAGCTTTTTTCAATTTAGTGCAGCCTATACTAGGATCCGCATCCACTCTTTGTAATTAGGCCAGATTTATAGAAAAACAAAAGGAATATTTTTGCCTTTAAAGCTAAATCAAACATGAAGTCTGTTATTATAATGGCCCTTACAGTTGTTGGATTTTCTATTTGGAAGTAACTTACTCCAAGTTTCAGATTCTGCTGAAAGTATCTGCGGTCTTAACATGTTTTCCTATGCTGTCCTCTGTTGACAAAGGGTTCTGTTCCTCAAAGGTTATGTCCAATTGATTTTGTCAAGAATCTGGGTGATCCAGTTATCAATTTAAAAATTTCATCTGAATTAACTATCTATATAAGAGATAAATACTATGTAATCAATATATCAAAAAGCAAAAGTCTCAAAATATAGCTTTTTACATTGTTTAATTGATCTAGTGTGATAATTTTCTAGATTTTTATATAACTTATCAGATAGTTAATTTAATTAAAGGTATTCTTTGAGAGCATGACACTTGCAACTAGACTCACCAGCTGGAGGCTCCTGAGGAAGATGTGGTACTAGAGCTGAGTATTAAAGGAAACTCTGAATTATAAGAGTTGGAGGCTAATAGGGAGAATTGGGCATGGGCAACAATCAGAACAAAGGCATGGAGAAATGAAATGGAGTGTCACATGCAATGACCAACAAGTACATAAGTGTATCTAGATCATATAATTCATGTAGATGAGTGAAACATATGAAGCCTAGAAAAATAGAAATGTAAGGTGCAATTTTATAAGAAGTTTTAAGTGGGAAACAGAAGATTTTTCTTCTTAGAGTTACCAGGAATCCATTTGCATTTATGAATAGTGCTTAACACAGACCATGCTTCAAGAAATTGACTTTGGCAACTATGTTTAACATGGATTACAGTAGGGAGAGACTTTTAAAAAGGAGAACAATTAGGAAGCTATTACAATGTTCCAAGCAAGAAGTGTTGAGGACCTGAACTAGGGTGGTAGTGATGAGTGGAGATTATGAAATGTATGCAGGAGGTGTTGTGCAGGTAGAAGTAACAAGATTTGATAACTGATTAAATGTGTGGGGTGATATAGAATACTGAAGGATGACACTGAGGTTAAGGGCCTAGATAACTGGGAGCATGCTGATGTCCTTGATAGCGAAAGGAAAGTTAAAAATAGGGAAGGATTAGGAAGGAATGATGAAGAGTCCTATTTTGCAAGTTGACTTTGAGATGATTTTAGAAATCCACTTTCAAATGTGTAATAATCAGTTGGTAATATAGGACTACAGCTTAGGATAGAGTCAAGGGCTGGATATATTGATCTGGTAATCATCTACAAAGAGATAATTGAACCCATTAAACTTTCTGAGATTACCAAGTGAGAAAGTATAGAAAGAAAAAAGAAGAAAATCTAGGATGGAGTCTTGAATAAAAGATTATGAAAAAAAGTTTATAATCTTGACGTGGTTGAAGATACAACCAGACACTGAAGAATGGTTAGACATATAGGAGGAGAACCAAGAAAGCAGAGGCATGACAACCCATAAAGGGGAGTGTATCGAGGGCCTACACAAATGCAACATATGAAAATTTCAAGAGACATGATTTCTGGGTAATTAATCATTTTGTTAATTATGGCTAGTAAATACTTAATTTTTAAAACATGGTTATTTGTTTTTTTTTTCTTATAATTCAAAGACAAATCATGTAGGCCTCTCAACATTTATATGCCCTTAAAAGAGTGGGTATTCCCAAGAGGGGACAATCAACTCTAATTGGTTAACAATTAATGAGAGAATGAATAACATAATGAAATATGAACCTATTTTAAGGTGGAGCTGACTTTGATTATGTCACTTTTACTCCCAGACTACTCCTAGCCTTGGCAATCTAGAGGAAAAAGATATACCCTCCACCCAAGCCTATCTGAGTAGAACACAATGGGCTGGAATTCACCTAGATTAGATTATCTTTGTCAGTTTTCTAGTTGGGTGGGGTAATAATTCCACCTAAATAAAATGGTCTAGGTGGTACAAATTTTTGGGCAAAGTCAGTAATGTGCATCAAAGACTGTTTCTATAACCTGCATGGGTTTATTTCTGAATGAGGAAATAGAAAATAAGCTTCCTCTCAAATAACTGGCTATTAATATAAGAGAGAAATAATATTTTTTTCACAACTCCAAATCTATGATCTGATCCTGTGATCCTCACTTTACTTCCTTTGTCTAAGCCAAATGAAGGGTTTAAACATTTTAGTAAAATAGGTATTTAGGTTTTTATTTAAACATGTTGGGGTAAAAGAGGAATGAACAATAAGTTTCAGAAATATTCCGTAACCTTCCTGTTTAAAATGAAGAAAGTGGAGTTTTTTTGTTTGTTTGTTTGTTTTTTAAAGCAATTAGGGTTAAGTAACTTGCTCAAGGTTACAGGACCAGTCATTATTTATGTGTGCTCATTTTCTGAGGCCAGATCTCATCCCAGGTCATCCCAACTCCAGGGCTACCTACCTGCCACAAGCAAAACAGCCTCTGCCCTTAAAGACCTCAAATTCTTTTTTTTTTTTTTGCCTTTTTTTTTTTGGAGGGCAATTGGGGTTAAGTGACTTGTCCAGGGTCACACAGCTAGGGGTGTGTGTGTGTGTTAAAATTTTTTTGGAGGGCAATTGGGGTTAAGTGACTTGTCCAAGGTCACACAGCTAGGGGTGTGTGTGTGTGTGTGTGTGTGTGTGTGTGTGTGTGTGTGTGTGTGTGTGTGTGTTAAGTGGCTGAGGCTGGATTTGAATTCAGATCCCCCTAATTCCAGGGCTAGTGCTCTATTCATTGCACCACCTAGCTGCCCCTGAAATGGAGTTTTGATTTTAAGGACTGTCACTTGATGGATGGTTTTCATGAAATTGATTTTGTTTAAATCCTTAGAGATGGTTATAATGATTAAAAAAAAAGAAAAGAAAAAAAGTCCAAATGTTTTTGATGACCCAAGTAGTATTAATGAACACAGCTGGTAGAACTATTTATGCTTGATAAGTACTCATTAATACTGGCATGCATAATGTCCTCCACATGGTGGAATTCAAACTAGTTTTTAATATATATTATAACTATATTATAACTAAGATTCAGAACAAGTGGACAGTGTGCTGGTAAAGGAAATTGCTGAAGTCAGTGCTGATTATTTAAAAAGTCTTGAGAGTGGTAATTAATATCAGATGATCAATGCTATACTTAAATACAGTAAAAACTGATAAAGTTTGACTATATCTACCATAGAGTTAACCATACTGTAAATCAGAGAATGTCTCCTTTATGTGTAACGATTCATCTCTCTCACTATATGAGGAAGGACCTTAAGCCTGGCTATTATACCACCCTTAGTAGATATGTAATTACAGTATTTTCAGAGTATTAGTTATGAGTTTGTACCAATGAATCAATCAACCTATATTAACTTAACATGTACTTAGTATATAATAAGTTCTTAGAAAACATTTGTTGATTGATAATAGTTCATCCAATGGACGGCACCTAGGATAATAAAGAGATAAGAGATTTTAAGAATAAAAAAAATGATGATGATAGCTAACATTTATATAGAGATTTAAATTATGCAAAGCTATATATGTACATATTTGTAAATGTACTTGTGTGAGTGTTTGTGTGTACATGATTTCACTTGATCACCACAATAATCTTATGAGTACAGTGCTATTATTATGGAAAATTAGACTGAGAGAGGTGATTTGCCCAATGTCATACAACTATTAAACCTCTGAGGCAGGATTTGAAGTCTGGACATTAAAATTCAAAGTTCAGCATTCTAACTATACTGTTTAATTCACTCTATCTTGCTACATGGGGATTTTTTGAATAACTGGACCTATTTAACCAGAAATGAAGTCATGGGAAGGACATAAGAACTATTTTTTATCTCATTCCCAGAGCTTCTCAAGGAAAAGAAAGGTGCTGTTTGTTGAACACATTATAGTGAGGAGTATTGTAATTGTAATGGTCAGATTAGATGACCTCTGTGATTACCTACAACTCTTTGATTCTATAATTTTAGTACTTAAAAGACTTCTATGTGGAAGAGAGATTAGACTTTTCCCACATTCAATTATTACTTCCTTCATCATGTTTTCAAACTACCATGCCTCCTGCTACCTGCACAAAAATTATCTTGAATTTACCTTGATTTTATAAACTACTTATTATCAACTTATAAGTGTACATATCATTTCCTCCAATAGTATGCAAGCTTACTGAGGGCAGAGAATGCCTCTTGCATATCTTTGTATCCCTACAACCTAGTATTAGTTATAACATAAAAATATAATAATTTAATGAATCTGTGTTGATTCATTGATTTATTGATTGAGCCCAAAAGGCAAAAAAAAAAGGTAGAAAGTTGCACAGAAGTTAATCTAAGCTTAATATAAGGAAGGGAGATATGACTAGCCCAAATATTCAAGATAATTTTTGTGCAGGTAGCAGGAGGCATGGAGGAAGAGGAGGAGGAGGAGGAGGAGGAGGAGGAGGAGAAGGAGGAGGAGGAAGAGGAGGAGGAGAAACAGAAAACTAAGCTCTTTAATGCTAGCATAATTCATAAATATTGGATTCTGAGAGAATGCAAGTTAGCAGGGATAGATTTGAGTCACTAAAACTGTCAAAGGATTGAAACTATTATTACAGGGCATTAAAGGAGAATTTAATCTAAGAATAAATGGAGTAACCATTAATAAATGGACAACTCAGTTTGTAGCTTATATGTAGTCAGCTGAAGCCTCCACCATATTAGCTCTAAGGCTGCCCATCTTCCCTTGATGTGCTCTTTGAACTAAATATCTAGTCTCCTGTGAATTTGCCAGCAGTACATTCTATTCCAGATGATACGCTGGCAAAATAGTGGAGATAGTTTCTCTTCTGGAAGAGTGAGCTATCATCAAGGAAATCTCTTAGGAGGTTTCTGTGAGCCCTGTGGACTGTATCCAGGAATGCTTTGAGCCAGGTAATTTGGCCCTCTTCTCTTTACTAAGGTAAAGTCAAAGTTCTATGGTGAATTGGATGATCCCATTTGGACACAGATGTTCCACAAGAAGAAAAAAAGGTTAGCCTGCCTAGGATTATATAAAAGACAAAGTAGAAAGAATTATAATATGAAAACAAATGGTTAAAGTATGTAATTGAATCAAACTCTTAAATAAGTGAATAATTTGAAAGCTTTTGGCATCACAGCAGCAACAGTAACATTGAAATATTTACCATTTCTGTGAGTCAAGAAACATTTATTAAGAAACTACCATGAACTGTGGTAAGCACTGGATTTATATAGTGCTTTAAATTTTGTAAAGCACTTGGAAAATAATATCGTATTTGATTCTCACAATAGCCCTGGGAAGAAAATTGTATTATATCCTTATTTTACCACTGAAGAAACTGAGAAAGATAATGATTAAGTGACTTGAACAACATTATATAGCTAGTGTCTGAGGCTAGATTTGGTCTCAGTCTTTCTGACTCCAGGCCCACTGTACCACCTACCTACCACCTCAATATAAAAATCAGTGGTAACATCTTTAAGATTCATACTGCATATATGTGAACATTCATTGATTCAGAGCCTTTGAATTACAGAAAAGATCAGAGTTGTATCAGTAGTGTTCCTTATTGGAATCAATGAAAAAGGAAATGACCATTCCTCAATGCTGTAGACACATTGCAAAAGCAAAGTGGTTTTAAATGTCTTTGATGGGGAGGCTAGGTGGCACAGTGAATAGAGCACCAGCCTTGAAGTCAGAAGGACCTGAGTTCAAATCTGGCCTCAGACACTTAACACAAAACTAGCCGTGTGACCTTGGGCAAGTCACTTAACCCCAATTGCCCTACCTTCCCCCTCCAAAAAGCAAAAAGATAAAAAAGAATAAAAAAATGTCTTTGACTACTTATTTAATAGACTCATCACACTCTATTAAACTCAAGCAAAGGGGAATGACCAAAATGATCACTCTGAGAGCCATGGTCCAGTTGTGAAATAAAAGTCCAGCAGATCCATTTTCCACCCATATACTCACAGTGCCCTGAGGTCAAGAGACTACTTTCAGTGGCTAGAGAGCTGATCATGTCTCCTACTCATTTCCCCAAATTTAAGAACTTTTTAAATTGGTATTTATATGGTATTATCTTATTTGTCGGCAAAAATAGCAGTTGAAATACATCTAGATAGGGAAGAATCAGTTGCAAGAGTTGGCATGGCTTAGTTAAGAAAAGCTTGTGCTAAATTAACCCCATTGCCTTTTTTAACAGGATAACTAAAGTAGTAGATGAGAGAACTCTGAATATATAGTTTCCCAAGATTTTAGCAAAAGCTTTGATAAAGTATATCATATTACTCTTTTGGAGCAAATAGAAAGATATGGGTTAGATGAAAATAGTCAGATGGACTTCAAACCAGTTAGATAGCTATATCCAATGAGTATTTATTAATTATTTAATGTCAACACAACAAGATGGCACTAGTGGAGCATCTAGGGAACTATGCTTGATTTGCAGCTGAATAATATCTTAACAATGATTTTAATTAAGACATAGATAGTATGATCATCAAATTTCCAGATAACACAAACCTGGAAAGGTTATTAACATCATGAATGTCAGAATCCTAAACCTAGAGTATTGAGCTACAACTAATAAGATGAATTTCACTAGGGATAAATATATAGTTTTACACTTAGGAACACACACACACACACACACACACACAACCTCAAGAAATATAGGATGAAGACGACTGGTTAAACAACGGTTTTGTTTTAGTGATCTTCACATTCAATATGAATAATTAGCATGATGTAGTAACCCAAAAGCCTAACAGAATCTTGTTCTTCATGAAGATGGGAATGGTATCTAGGATTAGTTTACAGGGAGGAAATAGGTCCACTATCCTTTTATTATAACTTATATAGAATATAATCATTATTTCTGGGTTCCATATTTTTAAAAGTATATTAGTATTTAGAAGGCATGCAGAGGAAGGTAAACAATGGGAAATGGCCAACAATATTGAGAGTTGGCATGATAATTGTCTTCAAGTACATAAGGTATTGTTCTGTGGCAAAGGAATTTGGATATTTTTGTTTGTCTTCAGAAGGCAGGACAAGGAGCAATGGAATGGCACATTTGCATTCAATGTTAGGAAAAACTTCCTCCCCAAAAGTGAGATGGGATGACTTTAAAGGTAGTTCATGGGTACTGCCCTCTTCAAAGCCATTTAGCCATTTCTCTAGTATGTTATAATCAAGAAACTCTTCAAGTATGCCTAGAACTAGATTGTTGCTGAGGTTCCTTCCAGTGCTAAAATTCTGTGATTTTGTTGTCAGTATGCTACTAAGAAGAGAAAGCAGAGCCTGACTCTCAATGTGTGTATCCAACTGGGGTTTATTAAAGGGTATCATATACTCATTTTGGTCACAAGATGATAGAGAAAAAGAAAGTTTTGCTCTCACATACTAGTAATTTCTCACTTCTGAAGTGATCTTAAAAGGTGGTGCTGTGAATCAGGGTAGCACTGATTAATCTGGACATAGGTAAATGAACTCTATTATATATGTATACACACATATATGTAACTGCTATTATTTATCACTATATACTATATATATATATATGTATATATATATATATATATATATATATATATATATATATATATATATATACATGCTCTGCACGAAACCAAAGTTCTATGGAGGAACATTATAAAAAAATGTTTTCTACATTTGGAGTTCTTGACCTTTTTTTGTCATGGACCCTTTTGGTGGGCTGGTAAAGTCTATGAATGCCTCCTTAGATTTTTTTTTAATTCATAAAATAAAATACATAGGATTATAAAGGAAACCAAGTAAATGCACAAATTCACAGACCTTAAATTAAGAATCCCTACTCTAGGGAATACTAGCTAATAAGGCACCCTTACTACATGCCTAGTCTTATTCTATTTCCCACCAATTACTAAAACTTTATCAAAGTCCCAAGGTTATGAATAAGGTATTTCTCTTCTCCCAATCTCCAATTTCCATCTAAGTGCTCTCTGCCCATCACATCTATGTTATCATACCCTTCAAGGAAAGGAGGGTAGAATCAGGAAAATTCTACCACCTGAGATAGGCTAGTTGAGTACTACAGACTATACTTTTCTTTTTTTCTTTTTCTTTTTGGAGGGCAATTGGGATTAAGTAACTTTCCCAAGGTCACACAGCTAGGTTTTTGTTTGTGTGTGTTAAGTGTCTGAGGCCAGATCTGAACTCAGGTCCTTCTGATTCCAGGGCTGGCGCTCTACTTACTGCGCCACCTAGCCGCCCCCAGACTATACTTTTCTAAGAGGAAAAGTTAATGTTTTTGATTTACCAGAGGATACTCAGAAATACAACAGTGCAGCTGGATGTAAAAATAGATGTTTAGTATCTCTGTCCATTCTGCTTTTTCATTATCCATTAATGATGCTCTGTTACAAGGATTAGAATGACAAGCAGCTTACCTCAGTAGCAGGGTTGGAAGGGAAACTAACCTTATGGTTTTGCCAAATGGAGGGAAGGTATCAGTGCTTAATGCAATTCTGTTGTCTTGTGCCAAGCCCTTGCTATGCCTAGCTGAATTCCAGGGATACTTAATGATTCCTCACAAAGGAATCACATGTTTCTAATATTGAAACAGTAGGAATCATTTTAAATGCAGCAGTGATGGGGCAAGAGGGTAGGAATGAAATTAGACTCTTAAAAAACAAAAGAAAAACCTAGAGACCTATTTGCTATAATAAATGTTTCTCTAAAACAATGAAGACATCATTTGCCAAAGAATGAGAGGGCAGAGGTAATGATTAATATGCCACATGTGTTTCTCCCTATTGTGCAGCATGTTCACTGTCCATGTGTTTCTTCTAGGCTTCAAAGGTCCAGTAGCATCATTAAACCTGACATTTCATTGTTATAACAATTATTTCCCAGACTCACAGTGTCAGGAGAGCTAATATGATAGAAGATTATTTATTGCTCAATGCATTTAACACAGTAACTACTGCTCAGCCATTCAATTAAGAAAAGGCCCCTTCATGGGAACATAATAGGAATAGAAGTGCTGTGAAAAAGCAGTCAATCAATCATTTCTTCCAAGATGGAGTCTCTGAACCACCAAAAAAAAAAAAAGGTTTTCCAAGGTTCAGAAAAGTTTAAGACCTGTAATTTTCTCCTATGTGTGTGCTATCAAATTCCCTGACTTTCACTGAGAATAGAGCCCAATTTGCAAAAAGACTGTAAAAGAATATGCTCAAAGACCTAATTGATTATGAGGTTTGGTAATTGATTAAGAGTATTTCTTTGCTTGGTATTTCTGACACTTCTGCAGATTTAAAATATTTTACAAAACGTCTGAACTATTGATATCTTCTCAAACTCATGTCTGAGACTTTGGCCCCATCATTTTTTAAAAATTCACTTATAGGGGAGGCTAGGTGGCTCAGTAAATAGAGCACTGGCCCTGGAGTCAGGAGGATCTGAGTTCAAATTCAGCTTCAGACACTTAACACTTACTAGCCATAAACTTGGGCAAGTCATTTAACCCCAACTGCCCTGCCCTCCCCCTTCCAAAAAGCAAAAAAAAAAAAAAAAAAAAAAATCTTATAAAAGCAAGGCCATCAGCTGGAATCATACTCTGCAATTTGTACTGCTCCAAGAGAATGGAATGACCTACAATTCAAGACTTACTCATGACTGTGGGCCTTCTTAACTTAGCCAGTATCAACAAAATTGAGCAGGGGAAATGTAGAATGGAGTAAGATAATGCATGTAGGGAAAATGTCTATGGAGAATATGTCTTAAACTAGTTTTTATTTTGTTTTTAATTTATAGAATAAAGCATTTCCATAACATACCATAATAAAAAAGATGATTGTATGTGAAACTGCAAATCTATTATAAACAACTTGCTATTCCTTTCAAATATACAACAAAATTATCATGTAATTTTTTTTCATCCATCCTCCCCACAGAAGAGTTGGTTACTATTAGATGCAAATAGGCATTTTTTTGTGTAAAATTATTTGGTGCATACTTCTATTTATTAATTCTTTGCCACCACAAATAGAGCTGTTATAAAAATTCTAGAACATATAGGGTTTCTTTTCCTTTTTTCCCTAATCATCTTTGGAAATAGACTTAAAAGTATTGCTCAGTCAAAGAGTATAAAAGTATGTAAAAGGTAAAAGCTCTTTGGGCATAGTTCCAAATTTCTCTCCAAAATGGTTGCATCAGTTCACAATTCCATGAACAATGAATTAATGTCCCAATTTTTCCACATCCTGTCCAACATTTGTCACGTTCACCTCCCATAATTTTAGCCAATCTGGTAGGTATAAAGTGATATAACAAGGTTATTTAAGCTGCATTTCTCTAATCAATGATTTAGAGTTTTTTATACTATTATAAATTGTTTTTGTTTTTTCATTGGAAAACTGCCTGTTCATATCCTTTGATGATTTATCAATTAGAGAATGACTCATATTCTTATAGATTTGACAAATTTTCTTATGTATATGAGATATGAGACCTTTATTTAATAAACTTTCTATAAAATTTCCCCCAATTTTCTGCTTTCCTTCCAATCTTGGTTTATTTTTTTATTTGTGCAAAACCTTTCAAATTAAATATAATCAAAATTATCCATTTTACACATAATTTTCTCTTTATTCATAAATTGATCACCTATGCATAAGACTGATAAGTAATATGCTTATTACTTATATGTAATATGTAATAATAAGTAATATGCTTATTACTGATAAGTAATATGCTCATGTACTTTAAATTTGCTTGCAAAATTTTTCTTATTTATTTAGTATTTTATTTTTCCTCAGTTACATGTAAAAAACATTTTTAACATTCATTTTTAAAACTTTGAGTTCCAAATAATCTGCCATCTACTCTCCCTATTCTCCTACCTCCATTGAGAGGGCAAAAAATTTGATATAGGTTATACATGTGTAGGCATACAAAATGTTTCTATAATGTTCATGCTGTGAAAGAAAATATAGACCAAAGATGATAGTGACTGGAAAGGGAGAAAACCTCAAGAAAAATAAAGAAAACAAAACAAAACAAAATTATGCTTCATCCTGTATTCAGATGCCATCAATTCTTTCTCTGGGGATGGATAGCATTTTTCATCATAAGTCCTTCAGAGTTATCTTGGATCATTGTATTACTTAGAATAGCTAAGTCATTCACAGCTGATCATCTTATAATATTGCTGTTATTTTGTAGGAAGTACATTTCACTTTGCATCAAATCATGTAAGTCTTTCCAGGTTTTTCTGAGAGCATTCTGACCATCATTTCTTGTAGCAGAATAATATTCTATCATAATCATATACCACATTTTTTCAGTCATTCTCGAATTGGTAGGCATCCTCTCAATTTAAAATTATTTGCCCCCAGGGGAAAAACTGCTTTTAAATATTTTTGTACATATAAGTCATCTTCCTTTTTTATTTTTTATCTCTTTTGGGATATAGACATAGTAGAAGTATTTCTAGATCAAAGAGTATTCATGGTTTTATATCCCTTTGAGCATACCTCCAACTTGCTCTCCAGAATAATTAAATCAGTTCACAACTCCACCATTAATTAATATCTCACTTTCCTATTTCCCCTCCACCACTTGTCATTTTCCTTTTTGTCCTATTAACCAATCTAATACGTATGAGGTAGTATTTCAGAATTGTTTTAATTTGCATTTCCCCAATCAATAGTGAGTTAGAGCACCTTTTCATATGTCTGTAGACACCTTTGATTACTTCATCTGAAAACTATTCATATCTTTTGATCATTTATCAATTGGGGAATGGCTCTTATTTCTATAAAATTGGTTCAGTTCTCTATTTTGTTTGAGAAATAAAGTCTTTACCTTAGAAACTTGCTTTAATCATTTTCTCAGTTACTATTGCTAACTGTATTGTCCTCCATCCTATTCCCTTCCACTTCTTCTCTTTTCTCTCTCTCAGCTCCTCAAAATTGTTTTGCTTTTTGACTACCCCCTCTCCCTATCTGCCTTTCCTTGTATGACCCCCTTTCTTCTTATCACCTCCCCCTTATGCTTTCCTATATGGTAAGTTAGATTTCGATGCCCAATTGAGTGTTTATGTTACTCCCTCTTTGAGCCAATTTTGAGAACAGTAAGGTTCACTCATTCCACCTCATACCCCACCCCCTCTTTCCCTGCACTATAAAAGTTTTTCCCTGCCTCTTTTATGTGAGATAATTTACCCCATCCTACCTCTCCTTTTTCCCCAGTTCATTCCTCTCCCAACCCTTAATTTCATTTATTTTAATATCATCCTTTCTTATTCAACTCATACCTGTGTCCTCTGTCTATATATACTCCTTCTAACTCTCCTAATACAGAGAAAGTTCTTAAGAGTTACAAGTGTCATCTTCCCATGTAGGAATGTAAACTGTTTAACCTTATTAATACCCATATGATTTTTTCTTTCCTGTTTGCCTTCTCATGCTTCTCTTTTTTTTTTAAATTAATTTATTAGTTTAGTTTCAGTTAACAAGATTCAATTCCATACTTCCTTGATTTTCAAATTTCCTTTACTTCCCTCCCCCCTCCCCTCATGACAGCATATAGTTCAGTATAGGGTCTGCAAATGCATTCATATTAAACATTATTCCAATTACAAAGGCATATTGTACTAGGTGGGATGAAAGATGATAAGGAAGAAGTAAAACCAAACAATGAGAAGAACAAGATCATTTAGTTTGCTTCCATCAGGATTCAGGCTCAGTTCTTTCTAGTTATATCTCTGGATGGCGCATTCTAAACTTTCTTGAGTCATTCGGGATTAACTTATATCACTGCATTGCTGAAAAGAGTCCAGTCTGTCATAGTTGGTCATCACAGATATGGTATGTCTGTGATTGTATACGAATTTCTTCTGATTCTACTCTTCTCGCTCAGCATCAGTTTGTATAAGTCTCTCCAGGTAATTATGAAATCCGTCACTTCCTCGTTTCTTATAGCACAATAAAATTCCATTACATTCATATACCACAACTTGTTTAGCCATTCCCCAATTGATGGGCACCCCTTTAGTTTCCAATTCTTTGCAACCACAAAAAGGGCTGCTAAAAATATTTTTGTACATATGGTTCTTCCTCCCACTACTATGATCTCTTTGGGATATAACCCTAAAAGTGGTATGGCTGGGTCAAAGGGTATGAAATTATTTATAATCCTTTGGGCATAATTCCAGATTGCTCTCCAGAATGGTTGGATAAGTTCACAACTCCACCAGCAATGTATTAGTGTTCCAATTTGTCCACATCCTCTCCAGCATTTGTCACTTTCTTGTTTTGTCATCTTAGCCAATCTGACTGGAGAGATGTGGTATCTCAGAGTTGTTTTGATTTGCATTTCTCTAATTAATAGTGATTTAGAGCATTTCTTCATATGCTTATAGATATCTTTAATTTCTTTCTCTGAAAACTTCCTATTCATATCCTTTGACCATTTCTCAATTGGGGGATAACTTGTATTCATATAGATTTGGCTCAATTCTCTATAAATTTTAGAAATGAGTCCTTTATCAGAGACACAAGTTGTAAAAATTCTTTCCCAATTTCCCACCTCCCTCTTGATCTTGGTTACATTGGCTTTGTTTGTACAGAAGCTTTTCAATTTAATGTAATCAAAATTATCCATTTTGCATTTTATAATGCTCTCTAATTCTTGTTTTGTCCTAAAATCTTCCCCTCTCCACAGATCTGTCAGGTAAACTATTCCTTGCTTTCCCAAATTGCTTACAGTATCATCCTTTACACCTAGATCATGCACCCATTTAGACTTGATTTTGGTGTATGGTGTTAGATAGTGATCTATGCCCAGTTTCTGCCATACTGTATTCCAGTTTTCCCAGCAGTTTTTTCTCATGCTTCTCTTGAGTCTTGTACCTGAGAGTCAAATTTCCTATTCAGCTTTGGTTTTTTCATCAAGAATACTTAAAACTGGGGTGGCTAGGTGGCGCAGGGAGTAGAACATTGGCCCTAGAGTCAGAAGGATCTGAGTTCAGATCCTACCTCAGATACTTAACGCACACACAAACAAAAACCTAGCTGTGTGACCTTGGGCAAGTTATTTAACCCCAATTGCTCTCCAAAAAGCAAAAAAAAAAAGAATACTTAAAAGTCTTCTATTTCACTGAAAGTCTGTTTTTCCCCCCTGAATGATTGTGCCCAGTTCTGCTGGGTAGGTGATTCTTGATTGTAATCCTAATTCCTTTGTCTCAGAAATACCATGTTCCAAGATTTCTGAATTTGGGATCTCTTCCCGGAGGCATTAGGTGGATTATTTCAGTGACTATTTTACCCTCTGGTTCTAGAACATCATGGCAGTTTTCCTTGATAATTTCTTGAAAGATGATGTTTACATTTTTTTTTTTAATCACAGCTTTCAAGTAGTCCAATAAATTTTAAATTATCTCTCCTGGATCTACTTTCTAGGTAAGTTGTTTTTCCCATGAGATATTGAGCATTGTCTTATTTTTTTTCATTCTTTTGGCTTTGTTTTATTATTTCCTACTTTCTCATAAAGTCATTAGCTTCCATTTGTCTCATTCTAATTTTTTTTTTAAGCAATTGGGGTTAAGTAACTTGCTCAAGGTTACACGGCTAGTCATTATTTGTGTTGGGGTGCTCATTTTCTGAGGCTGGATTCGATCTCGGGTCATCCCAACTCCGAGGCCAGTGCTCTTACTCACTGCGCCACCTAGCCGCCCCTCATTCTAATTTTTTAAGGAATTATTTTCTTCAGTGAGCTTCTGGACCTCTTTTTCCATTTGGCCAATTCTATTTTTGTAGGCTTTTTTTTTTCCAATAAATTTTTATGCCTCTTTTATTTAGCCATTTCTGCTTTTTAAGGCAGTCTTCTCTTCATTGGCTTTTTGGACTTCTTTTATCATTTGGCCTAGAATGCTTTTTAAGTACTGACTTTTTGTCAGTATTTTTTGTGTGTCTCGTTTACAAAGCTTTTGACTTGGTTTACCATGTTTTTCTTGCAAAGCTCTCATTTCTCTTCTTTTTTTCCTCTATCATTCTTACTTGATTTTCAAAATCATTTTTGAGCTCTTTCATGGCCTGTGATCAAGTCATATTTTTCTTGGAGGCTTTGGATGTGGGAGCTTTGACTTTCTTCTTCTGAGTTTGTTTTTTAATCTTTCTTGTCACCATAGTAACCTTCTACAGTCAGAATTTTTTCTGTTGTTTGCTAGTTCTCCCAGGCTATTCCTTGACTTACAGCCCTGTTAAAATGGGGATCTACTTCCAGGATGGAAGGTACACTGTCCCAAGCTTCAAGGGTTTGGTGTAGCTGTTTACAGAGATACTTCTAAGAACCTGTAAGTTTTCAGTTCTTCCAAGGTGGTATGATCTAAGAAGATGTGTTTGCTACTCTCTTGGCTTATGCTCTGGTCTGTGAGTGACCACAAGCACTTCTTTCTGCCTTGAAACTGTGAGGAGGGTCCCTTTTCCACTGATGCAGCAAGCTCTGGTGTGCTAGTGCTCCTTCTTGCTCTGGGATTACTACCAAGGACTGCAACCCAAATCTGAGTATAGGCAAAGTAACAGAGTACTACCACAGTGCCAGCAAAGAAAGCCCTGCAATCTCCTTCTGACCACTTGTTCAACTCCCTTATCATCATTCCTTTTGTTTCCTGGTCCCTGATGGCAGAACTTTTTCTATTCTTGTTTTGTCTCTTTACATATGCTGTAGTACAAACAATTTTTGGGTCCACTACATAAATATAGTTGGTTGACTGAGAGAGCTAACTTCTCTGAGATATCCATCTTAGAGTGCTCTTAGAATCCTGTGTAGTCACCATCTATGTGCATCTTGTTCATTGGATTTGCCAGGACTACTCTGAGAAATGGAATTGGGATCAAAAGACCTATATATTAGTTTGCACTCTACTTCTGAAAATTGTCAGCGCTATAAAACAAGCTGCTGAACATTCCCATGCCTCAATTATATTATTATTTATCAGGGACAGTTTCAATATTTCATTCCTTGTGTATCTCTTGGAAAGAAGGCACTTTTAATGTGTCGATCATTTTGGATGATTTTAGTTGGATTTGTAGTTATTGTTTTATCATAAATGAGTAAAAAATTTAAAGTTAGGAGATTTGTGGTATAGTGTACACTGATTTGGTATCAGAAGATCTGAGATTATATATGGCTCTGCTGTTAATTCTGTTTCTATGGGCAATTCACAATACCTTACAGGGCTACGGTTTCTTCATTTGAAAAATAAAGGAGTAAACCTGGATCATCCCCAAGCTCCATTTCAATGGTACATCCTATCACTGTCAATTATCAGAGAGCAGAAGTAAAACTAGCATTGCAGATTCCTTAAGAAGTAAATTTACAAAATATAACTGTATTTTTTTTCATACAAATTCTTCAAAGTCACCCCCCCTTCATTCAGTTATTTTCAAGTCTATTTACTCTATTTCAAAGACTAATTTGAATCTTTCTTTCCACAAATAGGTGTCCCTAAAAGGTCCAGCTTGAGAGAAAATTAGGGATGCATTTTAGCCTTCTTCTAAACATTCTGTTTTTAGGCATAGCAAGAGTCTGTAACTGGATCTGGTTAAATCATCAGTGAAGGCATACTCCTACCATTATGTGGGGAACCTATAGTCTCAAGGTCATATGCTACCTTCTACGTTCTTGGGTGTGGCCTTTATACTGAGTCCAAATTTTACATAACATATCCTTTCATTAAGGGGATTTGTTCTGTGATGTTTAGATTCAGTGAAAGAGCCACACTTGAGAACCTAAAGGGCCACATATGGCCTCGAGCCTGAAGACTCTGCAGCCCTGTGAAACATTCCCAAACTTTAGGGTCAAACAGGAAACCATTTTTTTTTTAATTTTTGATCACATCACACGAAATAGGAAGCACTTTCATTGCCCTGTTAAAATGGGAAGACAGCTCACTCTTTGGAATGGAAGGATTGGTCTTGGAAAGTATTTCCACCAACAATTAATGCTATTTTTTATTATTTTTTCTTTATTAAACAAATGCTTTATTAACTTCTGGTTTACATCATTCATTTCTACCAGATTTTGAGTTACAATTTTTCCCCCATTTTTCCCTACCCACCACCCCAGAATAGCAGTCCCACTAGATATCCCCTCATCCAATCTGCTCTCTCCCATATCTTCTCCCATACCCCCTTCAACTTTGCCATTAGGGCAAGGTGAATCTCTGAGCCCCACTGCCTGGACATCTTATGAAACATTTAATTTTTAAAACTTCGATTTTCAGATCCATTCCCTTTCTCCCTTGTCACCCACTCCCTCTGAGAAGATAAGCAATTCAGTATGTGTTGTACATGTATAGCTATGCAAAACATTACCATAGTAGATATATTGTAAAAGACTGCTT
This sequence comes from Gymnobelideus leadbeateri, assembly GCA_011680675.1. NCBI lineage: Eukaryota > Metazoa > Chordata > Mammalia > Diprotodontia > Petauridae > Gymnobelideus > Gymnobelideus leadbeateri. Next base: position 52,061 of record WOXC01004781.1, on the reverse strand, counting down.
ATATTTCCCTCCCACCCATCTCACCTCCCACCTGGTCGATTCGCTATTTTGATCCTGTCCCTCTTTGATAGTGGGTACTTCCAACCTCACCTTCCCCAAGAATGCCCTACCCTCCATCATCCCTCCTCACATCCCCCTTTCCCCTACTCTCCTTCAGGGTGAGATATCTCATTTAGTAAGTATGTGATTCTCTCCTTGAGCCAACTTCAATGAGAATATGGTTTTGTCTTTTTGCCTTCCTGTTCTTCCCCTCCCCTACAACTACTTCCCCTTGCCTCTTCTACATGAGATAGTTTACCCTACCCTGTCTCTCTCCATCTCCTCTTGCCACTTTCTTCTCTCAATTCTTAACTTCACCCCTTAAGAATCATCCCTTCCCATCAAATTCAACCTGTGCCCTCTATCCATGTATGCCTGTAAACATATGCCCATATATACTTCTTCAATTATTTTCATAATGAGAAAGGTTTCATCAGTTACAGTTATTGTTTTTCTATGTAGGAATGTAAATAGTTCAACTTTGATAAGTTCCTTTTGATTTCTTTTACTTGAGTACCTTCTCAAGCATCTCTTGCTTCTTGCATCTGAATGTCAAATTTTCTATTCAACTCTGGTTTTTTCCTCAAGAATGCTTGAAAGTCCTCTATTCCATTGAATGACCATATTTTCCCCTGAAACAAGATAATCAGTTTTCCTGGGTAGGTGACCCTTGGCTTCAATCCCAGCTCTTTTGCCCTCTGGAATATCATATTCCATGCCCTTCAATCCCTCAGTGTAGAAGCTGACAGGTCCTGTGCTATTCTGATTGTGTTTCCACAATATTGAAATTGTTTCTTCCTCGCTGCTTGTAGTATTTTCTCCTTGATCTGGGAGTTCTGGAACCTGGCTATAATATTCCTAGGAGTTTTCTTTTTGGGATCTTTTTCAGGAGGCAATCAGTGGATTCTTTCAACCTCTATTTCCCCCACTGGGTCTAAAACATCAGGGCAATTTTCCTTGAAAATTTCTTGAAGGATGATTTCTTAATGCTATTTTTCAATCAGCTTGCCTTTTCCTCTTCATGACAATAGTTTACTTTCAATCCATGACATGACATTAACTTTATATTACCTATTTACATAAAGAACACAGGATATCTTGAGGTGAAATGAAGTTACTCTATCCTAAAGAGCTAAATACACCAGAGTTTGTTTGGAGGTAAATTTATTAGGGATCCTTTTTTTTTTTTCCAAATGAAGCATTTGAATATTATTTCTACTGTGAAATGTCTCACTTGACTTCAAAAGAACATGGAAGAGGTTTCAGCACCAAGTGGAATACCTCCCACCTGTCCTTTGTAAGGGAGCTTGACCAAAACTTAATAATTATATGGAGCCTTATGGAATTTTTTTCATTGTTTCTTGTAGTTAAAGATGAAAAAGTAACTAATTGCCACAGGTGGGGAGAATGCAGCAGAAGATTATGGATCAGGATGCTACTTCTTTTTCTGTTGTGACAGATTGGAATTTGGCAAGTCTAAGAAAGGGTCTTTGGATTATAAGGGTTAGCACAGGAAAATCCTGAAGTGAAATCTAAGATAAGCAAAATACAAAGACATTTCTTGAATCTGAATACATCTTATTAACAACTGTTTCAATATATTTAATCAATGAAAAAAATCCTTTAAAATAAGCAGATGGGGAGGGTGGGGCAGAGTCAAGTTGGCAGAGTAGAAAAAGGACTTTTGCATGGGTTCTGGCTCTCACCTCCTCCAATTCATGTAAAAGGTGACTCTGAAAAAATTTGGAGCTACAGAACCCACAAAATGACACAGAGAACTTAACCTCCCACTGAGGACAGTCTGGAGGGCCAGCAGCAAGTGGCCAGCTCAGTGCTCTGGGAGCCTACCCTGGCCCTGGGCAAGACTGAGGTTTTAGCCCCAGGGTGGGCCTGACCAGACACTAATGGGAGGGACTTCAGATGACCAGCAGCCATGGCGTTTTCCAGATTTATCAACACATAGATGCTAAGGACAAAGTGAGAGGTCAGTGCAGTGTGGACTTTGAGATCCAGTAGTTGGAAGTGTGGTTGGCCTTTGCCCTTGGAGCGAGAAGCCACCAAGGGGCCATGGTCTTGCAGCCATGGCCTAGTGGCAGCTTCGGCTCCTGGTCTGCAGTTTGTAGGGGGACCAAGCAACTATTCTGAGGGGTAATCACTCTTGCTTTGACCTGCTTGGATCTGGATTGCGGTCTAGGGTGGACGTCCTGGGGTAAGCAACCAGCTTGCCAGAGTGTGTGGAGGCTTCAAAGAGATCACCCAACTAATACCTTCAGCAGCTGAGAAAACCCCAGCATTTGGTACAAAGTTCCACTGTCTGGTAGCAGAGTCCTACTGTGGCAAAAAGCCCAAAAGTCAAGTAATTGAGTGGCAACCTGAGCAAACAAGGGAAGCAAAATAAACAGAGCAACCCAACTCTACACTCCTATTTTGGGGGAAAAAGAATCAAGCATGGAATGGGAGGAAGACAGTGAAGACAGAACTCCTGTACCAAAAGCTTCCAAGAAAGATACAAGCTGGTTAAAGGCCATTTTGAAAATCAAATAAGAAAAGTAGAGGAAAAATTGGAAGAGAAATGAGAATGATGCAAGAAAATTATGAAAAGAGATTCAACAACCTGACTGAAGAAAATAACAGCTTAAAAATAGAGTAACTCAGATGGCAAAAGAGGCTAAAAAGGCAACAAGGAGAAGAATGCCTTAAAAAGTTGAATTTTCCAGATGGAAAAAAGAATCTCAAAAGCTCACTGAAGAGAATCATCCCTTCAGAATTAGATTGGAGCAAATGGAAACTAGTGACTTAATCAAGATGCAGTTAAACAGATCCAAACAAATGAAAAAATAGAAGGCAATGTGAAATACCTCATTGGGAAAACCACTGATGTGGAAAATAGGTCCAGTAGGGATAATTTTAAAATTATTGGACTACCTGAAAGTCATGATCAATTATTGGACTACCTAGAAATCATCCTTCAAAAATTCTCAAGGAAAATTGCATTGATATTTTAGAACCAGAGGACAAAATAGAGGTTGAAAGAATCTACCAATCACCTCTTAAAAAAGATCCAAAAATGAAAACTCCTAAGAATATTATAGCCAGGTTCCAGAATTCCCAGATCAAGGAGAAAATATTACAAGCATTCAGGAAGAAACAATTTGAATATTGTGGAAACACAATCAGCATAAAACAGTATCTGGCAGATTTTAAACTGAGGGATCAAAGGACTTAGAATATGATATTCCAGAGGTCAAAGGAGCTGGGATTAAAACGAAGAATCACCTACCCAGCAAAACTGAGTATCATGTTTCATGGGAAAATATGGTCATTCAGTGGAATAGAAAACTTACAAGGGTTCTCGCTGAAAAAACCAGAGTTGAATAGAAAATTTTCATTCAGATACAAGAAGCAAGAGAAGCATGAGAAAGTAATCAGGGAAAAGAAATCATATGGAACTTATCAAACTTGAACTATTTATATCCCTACATGGAAAAACAATAATTGTAACTTATGAAACTTTTCTCAGTATGAGAATAGTTGAAGGGAATAGAAATGTGTGGGTGTGTAAGTATATGTATATGTATATGTATATATACATATACATATACATATATATATACACAAACACATATGTATATGTCTATATAGGAGGATATATAGGCATATGAATATATGTGAATGTGTGTATATATGTGTATACATATACATATATAAAGGGAACAGGACCAATTTAATAGGAAGGGATGATACTTAAAAGTTGATGTTAAGAGGTGAGAGAGGAATATAATGAGAGGATATGAGGAGAAACAGAATGGGGTAAACTGTCTCAGAGGCAAGGAAAAATGGTTACAGTGAAGGGGAAGAATAGGAAGGCAAAAGGGAATGGTTCAACCTTATTCTCATAGCATTTGGCTTAGGGAGGGAATGGCATACACACTAATAGGGTATTTCACTCTACAAGAGAGTAGGAGGGAAGGGGATGAGAGCGAGGATGATGGAAGGGAGGGCAGGCTGGTGGGGGGAGGGAAGTTGGAAGCACCCACTTTTTGAAAAGGGACAGGATCAAAGTAGAGAATAGAACTAGTGGGAGGTGGGATAGGAGGGAGGGAAATATAGTCAGTCTTTTGCAACATATCCACTATGAAAATATTTTGCATAGCTACATGTTGCTACCTATACTGAATTGCTTATCTTCCCAGTAAGGGTGGGTGACAAGGAAGGAAGTGAATGAATCCAGAATTCAAAGTTTTAAAATCAAATGTTTAACATATATATATATATATATATATATATATATATATATATATATACACACATATATATGTATATATATATATAATTAATATTATTTTACATGTAACTAGAAAATAAGATATACAGGTACTGGGGCATTGATTTCCACCATGCCCTACTGGAATGTTGGAGGGTATATGGGAGAAGATATGGGAGAGAGCAGATTGGAGGAGGGGATATTTTGGGATGGTGATTAGGGGGAAAATGGCGAGAAAATTTGTAACTCGAAATTTTACAGAAATGAATGATGTAAACTAGAAGTTAAAGCATTTGATTAAAAAAAAAAAACAAAAAAAATTAAAAAATAAAATAGTGTTCGGAGCCGGCCTCCTACACTTAATCCATACAAACAAAAACCTAGCCTTGTAACCTTGGGCAAGTTACTTAACCCCAATTGCCCTAAAGGGGCGACTAGGTGGAGCAGTGAGTAAGAGCGCCGGCCTCGGAGTTTGGATGACCCGAGATCAGATCCGGCCTCAGAAAATGAGCACCCACGCATAAATAATGACTAGCCATGTAACCTTGAGCAAGTTACTTAACCCCAATTGCTTAAAAAATAAAATAAAATAAAATAAAATAGTGTAAGCAGATAAATTGGCTTGACAATAGAATTATAAAAGGACCCTAAAGTCTATTACATAATTTATGTATAGTCAGGATCTAAATAACAAAATTTGCAAGAGTATTTTTTAAAAATTAATAGCAACACAGAATGAAAAATTTGGCATAGGGGATAGAGAGCTGGTCCAAGAATCAGGAAGGTCTGGAATCAAGTGCTAATTTTTAAAAATTATTTCTTACATCCTATAATAACAACAGTAGACATTTAAATAATACTTTAGGGTTTTCAAAATTCTTTGTTCTCATCAAACCTGTAAGTAGTATCATTGCCATTCAGTAGATGAGGAAAATGATGCTCTAATAGGCCAGATAATGTGCTTATCATCACAAAAGTTATGTATTAGAGTTAGAGTTTGAACCCATCTCATCACTCCAAATGTGCCACCTCCTACACTCCAGTTTGATACTTTTGTGTTATATACCAGGAAATTCTGTGGGGGATAACCCATAAACTGGCAAAGAAACCTTTCAGACTAATACAGAAGTCAAGAAAATCCACAACTACCACTATGTTCCAGACTTTATGTTTTGTGTTTATCTCAAGTATCTTATTTAATCATAAAATGTGATAGACATCTGTGATATAGTGGTCAGTGAGACAAATCTATTAAGTGTCTGAGGCCAGAGTTGAACTCGGGAAGATGAATCTTCCTGACTTCAAGTCCAGCACTCTCTCTACTGTACCAAGTTTCCTTTAAAACCCTCTCCTAGACCCCAAATATTATTTCAACTAGCATCTCTATAGTGTAATAATAATTACTTATTGCAGTTTTTGTGTTTTTTTTTTCTAACCTCCCCATACCCAAACTTGGCTTTAACCTTGGTAAGGACAAGGTAAGGAATTTATGTAAATTGTGTATCTTTCTAAACACTGACCTCTGTGCATATAGCTGTACTTTGATAAATATTTATGAAATAAATTATTAAACAAATGACAAGGTATTATTCCATAGTCAACAATAGTCTCACATTATAGTCTGCCATTTCTTCTTTCGAGGTATTCTGGTGTCATCTTTTTCATGAGCCTTCGCTGATCTCCTTAGCTATTAATCTTCTTTCTCTGCTCAAATCAGACTAATGTACTTGGTATGGACCATCAAAAGTCATACAGAATCTTGGAACATTTGCGTTGACATGAATCTTGAGAGCCAGTTAATTCCAAGACATAAATGAAAAGAATACCATCTCCAATATACTCAACAGATGATCCTGTAGTTGTCACAAAGGTCTTTAATGAAGGGGAACCCGATAATTTTTGAGACTATCTATTCCACTTTGGGATAATTCTAGTTATTTGGTAAGTTTTCTTAAATTAGACTGAAATGGGCCTCATTCCAAAACCCCTACATTTCTTCTAGGTCTGCCCTTCAGGACAAGCAGAGCAAAAATATACCTGCTGTGTGTATGACAGCCTTTCATATATTGGAAGACATAAACTTTCCTAAGTATTCTCTTCTCTGTGATAGATAACCCCAGTTGCTTCAATAAATCCTCCTATGGCATGACCCAAAAGCTCTTCACCAATCTGGACGCAGTCCTCTGTACTGTGTCCATTGTGATCAATGTCTTCCCTAAAATGTGATGTCCACAATTGAACATACTTCATTTGTGACCTTAGTATAACCACAACAGTCCTAGATACTCTACCTTTCAGGGTATCAAAATGTTTTATTAGCAACTGTATCACATTGTTATCTCATACTGAGTTTTGCATTCCAGTAAATTTCACCAAACAATTACAAAGTGATGGAACCTTGATAAAACTGCCCCCATTCTCAATATTCTAATTTCATTATAGACCTGGCCTCACTGAACAACAGGCCCACTGTACCTATCTAACCCCCCTGTCAATGTCCTAACTTCTTCATATATACTTCACTGTTCACTGGAAAAACAGATGTGTCCCTGAACTCTTAGTTCCCACAGAAACAGCATGTATGTCCATGTAATGGGCACACCTAGCTACTGTGTCTTCCTAGTCACTGCCCCCAGACCCATTCCCACAGAAATAGGTAATCACAATCACACCATCCATCTAGTCCAAGACTGCACCACAATACCTATCATCTGTCTTAACCAGACAGGATGACACTAGCTAGCCAATTGGAGGGCAGCATTGACCAGAATGTTTAAGCACCAAACCATAGATGGGACTCCTCCTCCATTACCTAATCCCTTTACAACCCCCTCCTGCCTTTTAAATATTAATCACATTCCTAGATTCTATGTAGATTTTGATTATGTAATTGCATCTTTACCCTAAAATAACTGATCTTGCTTTCTCTGAAGCTGCTGGTTCCTCTTGGAACTTAGCCCACTTCACAAGAGGTGTCAATCTCAATAAATGCCTATACTTGGATTAGAGGTGATTTGACCCTGAATTCTTTGAGAAAGTTCCACCACAACATATCATGAACCTCTAACAGTTTTGGGGTGGGCAGAACCCCCACTTCAACAAAACTGTTGTCTTACCATACCCCCTCACATGGTCCTTATATTATTCATGAAGGTGTTTTTTTTTTTTTTTTTACTCACTTCTAGGGAAAAGTGCTGAACTTAAAGTGTCACAATTTAAGATTATACCCCACTTCTCTCATTTACCACCTGGGTGGTTTAGGGGAAGTAATCTAATTTCTTTGAGCTACATTTTCTTTATCTGTAAAATGAGGGTTTTGGACTAAGTAACTTCAAATGTCCCTTTCAGTTCTAGAGCTATCCTTCTTTTTGATCATCCTAAATTTGACTCCATTCTGTTAAAAACATTCATCATCTTGAGTCTATCAACCCGTGCATTTTTGACCCTCCCAGATTTCTCATTCACAAATTTGAAAAACATGATGTCTTCCTGTCATTGTTAAAAAAAAAAATGTTAAACGTAAATAGCACAGAGTCAAGCACAAATACCCTACTGCACTGAACTAGAGACCGCCTTTCAAGTGGACATTAAACAATTAAAAATTACTCAGTGCTTCATTATTCAACTAGTTCTGAGCCAATATAATTATGATACTGCTGTCTACTTCATCTTTCTCCATTTTGTTCATAGAGATAGCAGGAGAACCTTTTTCAAATGCCTTGCTAAAATCTCTATAAAACATATTTACAGCACTCTTTTGATCTAACAGCTTAGAAATCTGGCTAATGGAAGAAAAATGGTGAATCTGTCATGACTTCTTGATTAAGACATTTCCGTTCCTTAACATTAATTCTTTCTAGATATTCATCACTCATCCCTTTAATAATAGATTCTTCACTGATAATTACTCAGATATCTCATTTGACAGTATCTTTTTTTCTCAATACCCAAGTTGAAGTCATTTAGGGCATCTAGGTCCTTTCCATTTTTTGAAATTGAAGTAAATTATTCTCCACTGATGAGATAATAGATCTACTAACATAAGTTTTAGTCCAAAGATTATTCTTGGCAGAGAAAACAGAAGCAAAACAGGAGCTGAGTAGTTCTGCCTTCTACTCATTATTCATTATCATTGATACAAAAATTTTAAGTAGGTATTCCTTTCCTTTTTTATTTTCATCTTTTACTCAATTGATTTAATTCCTTCCTATTTTATTGTTGTTTCTAAGGATGCTCACCCTTCTTGGATCAGTCTGAATTTTAAGTTTTTAAAAATTATTAACTTAAATTATTAAGTTTTAGGTAAGTTTGAGTTCTTTTTGTTTGTTTGTTTTTGTTTTTGTTTTGTTTTTGTTTTTGTTTTTTTTTAGAGTAATACAACTAAGTAGAACTTGGAGTCAGGAATGTGTGGATTCAAATACTGTATTGCATCTATAAAATATAGCTACTTTACAAAGTTGCTCAGTGAGATTCAAATGAGATGTATGAAGTGTTTTGTAAGTTTTAAAATATAACATAAATTTTAATTTTATCCATAAATTGCCTCTGCATCTCCTTTTCTTCCTCATAAAAATATTTTTCTTTTCTGAAAGCATTCTATATTTGCTGATTAGACTTCTGTAGAATGTTAATGAGATTTTACCTCTCTTTCCTCTGAATACTTTGAAATTTGATTTTCTAAAATAGCTAGTTGGTGTTCCTATCACCTTTTATGAGCTCCAAGAAGGAGAACCACTGCAATATTCCCCTCATTTTTACTTTAACAATTCCTCCTTTTGTGGGAGGAGACTGTCAGAATTCTCATTCATTTCCCATTACCTGCTTTTCTACCCAAACCTGGCTAGGCACAGAGATGTTAATACCATCAATATTGCCATTAATCACAAGACTTCCAAATCCATGTTCATGAATTCTGAAATTCACTTATCTGATCATAAACTATTATTATGCCATCTCTCCCTTTACCTTGCAACTTCAAACACTGGTCTTCATTCTTAAAACAAACCCCGATATTTCTGACACTCAATTCTTTCCCAATCCATCCCCTGTGCACTGTACTTTCCCCCATATTGTCACCTTGATGTATCGGTTCAATTCTACTATACCATCTTATCCTGAGTCCCTTATCTGTTTTACATTATCAAATATCTTTCTGGGTCAAACCTCAGCCTTTGATTATTCCCACAAACTGCTACCTTTAATACTACTCACAAGCTCCTGGGAAAAGATAGAAAAAAGTATGAAACTGCATTTACTTGGTCCACTTCAAGGTTCTCTTAGAAAATCTGAAATGGGATCTCACTGCCATAAGGCAATCCTTTTACAACTACCTAACTGATGCACTGTCCCACTCTCCACTGTGAATTTTCCAAATATTTTCACTTCCCCCTCAAATCTCTCACAACTTTTTCTTCCCTCATATTCTTACCTAACAACCTGGCTTCATATTTCACTGAAAAAAAATTGAGGCCATTTGCTTAGAGTTCCTTCTTTTCCCTTCTCCCTCAATTTACATCACTCAAATTTCTTTCCTCACTAGTTTATCCTTTATGCCTTTTTTCACATTATTATGGGTCCTTTCTTTTTGTTAAAGAAAAACCCTATCAATATGTAATCGCATTCTTTTTTTAAAAATATATTTTATTTTTAATTTCTGGTAAAATAAAACAAGCATTTCCATACCAGTATAATAAAAGATTACTCAGGAAACTGTAAATATACTATGCACAGATCACTATTCCTTTCACATATACAACAAAATTATCCTGTAAATTCCTTTTCTTCCTTTTTTATTCCCTCATCTTCTTGCCGCAGAGATGGCTAGCATTAAAAACAATTACAAACACATATACATATATAAATCATATGCATGTGTGTGCATAATTCTATATATACTTCTATATCAGTTCTTTCCCTGGATGCAGATAGTGTCTTTATTTATATATCCATTATAGGTAATTTGGAAATCTGTAATAGTCAAAATAACATATTCCCTCAAAGTTGGTCTTAAAATATTGCTGTTATTATATACAATGTTCTCTTGATTCTGCTCATTTTGTTCTTCATTATTTCATATAGGTATTTCCATGTGTTTTTCTAGATTCATTGAGCTCATCATTTCTTATAGCACAATAGTATTACATCTCAATCATATACCACAACTTATTCAGCCATCCCTAATTAATTGTTATCCCTACAATTTCCAGTTCTTTGCCAACACAAAGAGAGCTGTTACAAACATTGTAGAATGCATAGGTTCTTTTCCTTTCTCCTTAATCATCTTTGGAAAGAGACCAAGTAGTGGTATTTCTGGACCAAATTGTATAGGTCATTTAATAACTCTTTTGGCATCATTCCAGGGTACTCTCCAAAATAGTAGGATCATTTCACAATTCTGCCAACAATAAATTAGTGTCCCTATTTTCTCAATTCCCCTCCAACATTTTTAACTTTCCCTTTCTATCATCTTAGCCAGTGTGGTAGGTGTAAAATGAATCTCAAGGGTTTTTTTTTTTAATTTGTATTTCTCTAATCAATAATGATTTAAAGCATTTTTATGTGACTATAAATTGTTTAGATTTCTTCATTGGAAAACTGCCTGTTCTTATCCTTTGACCATTTATTAATTGGAGAATGACTCACATTCTTGTAGATTTGATATAGTTTTTATCTATTTTAGATATGAGACTTTTATCTGTAAATTGTCTATAATCCCCCCTCCAATTTTTTTTCTGCCTTATTTCTAATCTTGGCAAACTTTTATTTTTATTTGTACAAAAACTTTTTTAAATTTATTGTAATTGATATTATCCATTTTACACCTAAATTTGCTCTTTTTTATTCATAAAATTTTCACCTCTCCATAAATCTAATAAATAATATGCTCCATATTCTTCTAATTTTCTTTGCATTTCAGTCTTCTACAAAATACAATCTCCTTTTTCATTATCATTCTCTCAGTAATGTTTAATCAGACAGGCTTCTTCCATACTTTGTACAAGCCCATACCCTGTCTCCTACATCCTCAAAAATCTTCACATGATCTATCCATGCCTACTTACTACAGTTTTTATCTCTCTTTTCTTTTGTGGCTAACCTTGAGAAGCTTACTTTGACTTCCTTTCTTTTCCTTCTTGCAGTGTGGCTACTGACTTCTTCATTAAATAAAAAACACTCTCTACCAAGTTGTTAATGATCTCCTAATTATCAAATCTAATGGATTTTTCTCAGTCCTCATTTGTAACAGCAAGCACTTCAAAGTCCCCAGGGTGGCTGCCAACACAGGTTCTTAGATATGCTTTTCTAAAGGAAAGCAATTCAAAATGGGTTAACAAGCTAACTTTAATCAATCAAACATATCATTTACCTTGTTCAGGGGAAAGTCAGCACCCCGAAATTCAGAGAATACAGACAGAAGTTACAAGACAATAGAAAAACATATCAAGCAGACAGGCCTCCAACTGTCTTCACCATTACTTCCATACCTAGTCAGTTACCAGAGATGGAAGCAACAACATCTGGGCTTTTCAAAGGGGGGGGGTGTGTGCCTCATAACATCTGCCCAGTGTCTCTTCAGATCAAATCACACAACACTTCTCAAAGTGAGCCCCAAAGCAAAGCCTCACATCAGGAATTATATAGCCTTCTCCAAGCTCAGAGAATGTAACAACCCTCTTGACCCACTGCCCAATCACAAAGTATCTCTTGGAAAAACAAGCCTCCCACCACAGGCTCCAGGTTCACTTAAACCTAGGGGCAGGGAAGATCTTAAAAATTTACATTCCCATTACATCATCTTTCTTGAACTTTGGTTGATATTGTCAATCACCTTCTTCTTTATACTGTCTTCTCTCCAGATTCCCATAAAACTTCTCTCTCCTGGTTTGACTCTCACCTTTTTGATCCCCTCTTGTCTTCTTTTCTGATCCTTCATTTAAATCATACCCAATAAATATAGGGGTCCACCAAGGCTCTGTTCTGGGCCTTCTTCTCAGAATTGGCCTAATGGTATAATATGCACAAAAATCCATGGAAGAAAATAACTTTTTAAAAAGTAGAATTTTCAAATGGAAAAATATAAATTCAAAGAATCCATGGATAAACTCCTAGGAGTCCAAAATGAAAACTTCCAGAAATATAGCTAAATTCAGGATCTCAGATGGCAAAAAGAAAATAATGCAAGCAGTCAGAAAGAAACAATTAAAATATCATAGAGTCACAGTCATCATCACACAAGATATAGCAACTTCCACATTAAAGGAGCAGATGGATTAGAATATGATATTTTGGAAGGCAAAGGAGCTAGGATTACAACCAAGAATAAGCAATACTGCAAAATTTAATATAATCCTTCAGGGCAGATGTTCTTTCTTCTCATAGCCTTTTCTGAGCTTCCCTGCCTTCCTTCAATTTCAGTTAATGTCTCATCTTCTATAAGAGGTGTTGCCCATTCCTTCTCAATCTTATTAACTTCACTTTGCAACTACTCTCAATTTATCTTGTCTATATCTTGCTTATACATGGTTGCTGCATATTCTCTCCCCGTTAGCCTATGAACTCTTTGAAAGCAGGGACTGTATTTTATAATTCTTTTCTTTGTATCTTCAACACTTACCACAAAACAGGCACAGAGTAGGCATTTAATAAATGTTAGTTGACTGACTGAATAATGACTAAGGAAAGTACCAAACCAGAGGATATATATTCCTTCATTATTTCAATAAATGGGGGACTATGAGTGCGGAACATTATATTTGGTACCCAACTCTATGAACTGTTTAATATGTATTCACAGATACATAGATATACTCATATATATGGAAATATGGAAAAGAATATGTTGCAAAAAACCTAAAATATCAATTTTAGAAGATATATACAAGCACATTCTACTGTAGGTGGGGAATAAAAGCCTTTATATTATTCTAGAAGTAAAATACAATAATGCCAGCTCATATTGATATAACCCTTTAAGTTTTATAAATCAATTTCCCTGTGTAGTACAATATCACCTTCATTTTACAAATAAAGTCATTAATATTTAGAAGGGTTAAGTCACTTGCCAAGAATTATGCAGTTTTAAAATGTCTGACTCCAGATTCACCACCATCTACTAGACCTTTCAGAGTACAGTGAAATGGAATGTTGAATTTCCTATAATCACTATGAAATCTTAGGGCTATTTTAAAAAAGCATACATTTTTATTAATATTCTTTTTCTTTACATCATCATAATTCTAGCCAGTATCATTCCCTCTCCTCTTTTTCTTTCCTCTTCCCTTCCCAGAAGAATTATCTGTAAATAAATAACAGTATTTGACAACTTTGGTTTTTCAAATGACTTTCAGTTAGAGGGGCATGGCAAAATAATAGAATCTTTAGAATTAACAAAGGCTTGGGTGGAAGTATGCAGTTGAAGAAGGAAGTTTGTAAAATCAGGTAAACAAAAATAAAGTGCCCTAGCTCCAAAGTGATTATAGCTTAGAGTATTAACCTCCAGGGTCAGAGGTTTGACCTGAGTGAATTGGAAACACCTCCAGGTCAACTCTGTAGAATCAACAAACAACAAGCCTTGGGGGCAGCTAAGGTTGTGAGGCTGCCTCAGCCTTAGAAACTTTTATCTCTTGGACATTATAGGGGTGGGAGGGGGGCAGTTCCAGTGTCTGAGTAGAAGATTGAAGGACCTTCCACAGTACCACAGCAGAAAGGACAGCTGTAGTTTGCAGCCACTGGAGAGACCACAGCAAAATCATTTACAGGACAGGATGACTGGGAGCCTTAGATGTGGTTTAGGAGTAGAGAGGAGAGCCCAAGATTGAGCCCTAGTAGAGACCTCAGAAAATAACAGTAAGAAAGACCTGAGGCTTGGGGCATTATTCCCCATACCTTCAGACTAGAATTTGATTACCCTAATACCTGCAAAAAAGTAAAATAAAACAAAAAAATAAATATGAGTGCTGTGGGCTGCTCCGTGTCAAGTACTTATCTTGATTCGGAGATGTGAATAAGAAATGACCAGGCCATTTGGGTAGTTGGGTAGTTCAAGGAAGAAGGATGAATTCCATTTATTGATTCTCAGGACAAGGTTTTTATAGAGCAGTGAGACAAATGAAGGGGACTTGAGTTTTCTTATCATTACCTTACAGTCTTTTATATCCTGGAAGTAGCACAGAATAGATAATTTGAAAAGTCTGGTCTCAAAGAGGCCTTTGACATTCAGATCCACGGATATCAAGTCAGTTATCTAAAGTCCTGGTTCAGGCCTCACAACAAATGAGTAAGCAAAGAAGAAAGAACCCAGCCATAGATAGGTAGATAGAATAGAATCTAGAGTCATATTCAGAGAAATATAATAGATCTTTAAAACAAACCAAAAAAAGTTACTCATTTTTGCATGAGAAATATCAAATTTTCCCAAGCACTAAGTTTCTAGAAGAACTTAAAAAGGACTTTAAAAATCAGGGAAATTGATGAAATTTTAGGGGAAAAAATAAAAGCAATCCAAGAAAATTATGAAAAGAAATTCAACTGACTTTAAATACAGAATCAACAACTTAAAGAAGAAAATAATTCCTTGAAAGCTAGAATTGGACAAAGGAAATCTAATGATGTTCTAAGACATCAAGAAATAATAAAACAAAATCAAGAGAATGAAAAAAATACAAGAGATTGTGAAACATCTTATCAGAAAAATGACTGATCTGGAAAATATATTGAAGAGAAATAATATGAGTAGTCAGACTACCTGAAAATTATGATAATAAAATGAATGTTTTAAAAGAAATTATGAAGGAAAATTACCCTGAAGTTCTAGAACAAGAAGGTAAAGCAGAAATTAAAAAAAAAATCACCTTTGCCCTCCTGAAAGAGATCCCAGGGGGAAAATTTATAGCAATATCATAGCCAAGTCTTGCAGTCTAGAAGGAAAGACAAAATACAAAATGCAAAGCTTGGTTATATACCCAAAAGACCATCCCTTTCCTCCCTCCCTTGTTCTTTCCTCTTCCCATGAATGAGGACCTGAGGCGTACAATCTTAACTGCAAAACTCTGCTGGCATTTGCAGATGAAATGTCAGTAATATCAAAAAGCAGAAGGTACATGTCTAGCAGACATGGAAACAGACAAAATATGACATCAGTATCAACTTAAACATGAAAGCAGAAGATAAATGTTCTAATAATATCAATATAGATATGAAAGTAGATAATATTTTATGAATCATGGTGATTTTAGGAGCCCAGAGTTCTGCAACAGGATTCTCAATTTTATATCTGTACAGGTCAGATGGTGGTCAGTGGAAACAAGTCTGGAATATTTGGGTCTGTGGTTAAATTTGTAGGGTCTGGGCTTTCTCCTCCTATGCTTAGCTAAGCTTAGCAAAACTTGAACTTATGACCAGGGAAGTAAGGCAAGGGTCTGAGGTTCCCAGCCCAGGTAACTAAGTCTTTGGTACTTTATTACAATTCTGCTCAGATTTCTGGAATGTTACCTGAGAAGTTTTCACTTTTCTTCCATTCAGAAGCAACAAGAAAAAAAAAAAAGCAATTTACATATCATGGAGCTACAATTAGTATTACACATGACCTAAAAGCCACTATGTTGAAGGACTGTAGGTCTTATATTATATTTCATATAGCAAAAGAGCCAGGGCTATGACCAAGGGAAACTTACCCAGGAAACTTAAGTATTATCCTGAATGCAAAGGCAGAGAGGGGTGGGGGAAGGAGGGAGGATCATTTAACAAACTGAAAGACTTTCAGGTATTTGTGACAAAAACAGCAGACTTTAAAGGAAAATTCTACATATAACATCTTGGAGAAATAGAAGGGAATCATTAAAGATCAATTAGAAAGAACTCAATAAGGTCAAATTGTTTACTTTTTATATGTAAAAATATTATCAGTACTTTTATTACTGTCATCATTATTTGGGTAGTTTGAAAGAAAGGCTTGGGCTGAGCTGAGTATGATGGGGTGATTCTTAAAAAAAAAAACACTGTGTAGGGAGAGATAAAAAGGAGTAATTATCTCATACAAACAAAGCATAAAAGGAAAAATTGATACAGGAGAAGCTAGTAGAGGGAAGGGCCAATAGTGCTGGAACTATATTTTCATCAGTAAAGGGTTAAAGAATAAACAACATATACACATAGAGATAGATTTAGATAGATATAGATATGAACACATATACACACATTTATATTTATATATATATACATTTATGTGTATATGTAAAGGTACATATGTATGTGCATATAAATATACATATATACTTGTATGTGTGTGTATGTATGTATGTTTGTATAAAAGTCTTCTAAATTCAGAAAGAAATAAGAGGTAAAGGGATTGGGGCAGGGGAGAAGATTATTGAGGGATTCTTCTAGGGGTGAGTAGGCATAGGAAAAGGAATAGGAAGCCAAGGTAGTAGGTAGCAATAAAGCAGAGAAGTGAGGAAAGATAGATATAGTTTGAGAAGGATGGTGAGGAAAAATAGAGGAGGAAAATATGAAGAAGTAATTATAGCTTAGAATATGAATGGAATGAATTTACCTATAAAATAGAAACTGATAGTAGATTAAAATTTTGCATTCAATAATATGTTGCTTTCAGGAAATGCCATAAAAATGGGAAATACACAGAAAGATAAAATAAAAGTCAGGAGTAGAATTTATTATGTAAAAAAAAATCAGGGGTAGTAATCATGATCTGAGACAAAACTAAAATAAATATCATCAAAACAGAAAAAATAGAAAATCAATGCTGTCAGAAATATTATTCAATATTGTTTTAGATCATTTAAAATAACAAGACATTATAAAATACCTAAGAGTATACCTGCCAAAAGCACAGGAACTATATGAACATAAACACAAACAACAAAGAATCACTAGCCCAGCAAAACTGAGTATAGTCATTCTGGGGGGAAATGGACTTTCAAATATTCCTGATAAAAAGACCAGAGCTAAACAGAAAATACAATTTTAAAATAGAAAACTCAAGAGAAGTATCAAAAGTTAAACAGGAGAGAACATAAGTTATTCAATAAGGTTAAACTGTTTACATCCCAACACAGGATGATGATATATGTAACTCTTTAGAACTGTATCACTATTAGGACAATTAGGAGTATATAGAGACAGAACATACTGCTATAAATTGCCTTTGATGGGATTATATAAAAATCAAGGGGTAAATAGAGGATTGCCCTGAAAGAAGAAGAAAGAGAGAGGTAGAATGGGGTAAATTATCACACATAGCGAGAGAGGCAAAACATCTATTACAGTAGAGGGAAGGAAGGGAGGAGGATGAATATCACTTGAACTTTTCTCTCATTTGGCTCAAAGAGTGAATAAAATGAACATTTAAGGGTAGTCAGAAGCAAAATATTACTGGTGAGGGACAGGATAAAAAGAGAGACAGAGTGACAGAGAAACACAGAGACAGATAACAAGACAGTGAGAGAGAGAGACATTTAAATGGGAAAATTTAGGATGAAGGGAAGCACATGGTCAGTAATTATAACTGAATGTGAATGGGATAAACTCACCCATAAAACAGAGTGGATTAAAAACTACAAGCCTATAATATGTTGTTAACAGGAAATGTATTTGAAGTGGAGAGACACAGAGAGTTAAGGTAAAAGCCTGGAGCAGAATCTATTATGCTTCAGTGGAAGTAAAGAAAGCAGGAGTAGCAATCATGATTTCATACAAAGCAAAAGCAAAAATAGATCTAAGTAAAAGAGGTAGGCAAGAAAATTCTATCTTGCTAAAAGGTACCACAGACAATGGAGTAATATCAATATTAAATATATATATATATATATATATATATATGTACCAAATAGTTTAGTCTCCAAATTTTAAAAGAAGTTAAATGACTTATAGGAGAAAATAGATAGTAAAACTATTCTAGTGGATCTCAACTTTCCTGGCTCAGCACTAAATAAATCTAACCACAAAATAAACAAAAACAAAGTAAATGAAGCAAGCAGAATTTTAGAAAAGTTAGATATAGTACGCCTCTTGAAAAAATTTAATGAAGATAGAAAGGTATATACTTTTATCTAAGGGGTACATGGTGCCTAGAGAAAAAATGACTATATTGGGACATAAAAACATTACAATCAAATGCAGAAATGCAGAAATATTAAATGCATCCTTTTCAGATCATGATACAATAAAAATGCATTCAATAAAGGGCCATGGAAAGATAGAATAAAATTATGAGAAACTAAACAATCTAATCCTAAAGAATGAGTGGGTCAAAGGAGTCCTACCAAATTCCTTTTATGAGACAAATATGTGCTAATACCTAAACCAGGAAGAACCAAATGGAGAATAAAAATTATAAGTTAATTTTGCTAATGAATATTGATGCAAAAAATTTAAATAAGTATTAGCAATACTATCAACATAACTAACCACATCAATAACAAAACCAACAGAAATCATCATTATCTCAATAGATGCAGAAAAAGCTTTTGAAAAAATACAACACCTATTCCTATTAAAAATAATAGATAACAAAGGAATAAATGGAGCTTTCCTTAAAAAGATAAGTAGTCTCTATCTAAAACCATCAGCAAACATTATCTGTAGTGGGGGATAAGCTAGAAGCTTTCCCAATTAGATCATGAATGAAAATTATCACCACTATTATCTAATATTGTACTAGAAATAGCGATAAGAAAAGAAAAAAGAAATTAAAGGAGTTAGAATAGGCAATGAGGAAACACAACTATCACTCTTTGCAGATGATATGATGGTATAATCAGAGAATCCTAGAAAATCAATTAAAAAACTACTTGCAATAATTAGCAACTTTAGCCAAGTCACAGGATATAAAATGAACACACATAAATCATAAGCATATCTATACATTACCAAAAAAGCCCAGCAGCAAGTTATAGAAGGAGAAAATCTATTTAAAATAGCTGTAGACAATATAAAATACTTGGGAGTTTCCCTGACAAGAAAAACCCAGGAACTATATGAACAAAATTATAAAATACTTTTTACACAAATAAAATTGGCTCTAAACATCTGGTGAAATAGCAGTTGCTTGTGAGTAGGCCAAGTTAATACAATAAAAATGACAATTCTACCTAAATCAATTTATTTATTCAGTGCTATACAAATCAATATACCAAAAAAGCTATTTTATAGTGCTATGTAAAATAATAAAAAAATTGTCTGGAACACCAAAAGATCCAGAATATTAATGGAAATGATTAAAAGACATGTAAGGTAAGGTGGCCAAGCTGTACCAGATCTAAAACTGCAATTATCAAAACTTCTTGGTATTGACTTTAAAAAAAAAAAAAAGAGTGGTGGATCAGTGGAATAGGTTAAGAATGCAAGGCAGAGTAGTCAATGACTATTGTAATTTGAATTTGATAAATTCAAAGACTCCAGCTTCTGGGATAAGAACTCACTATTTAATAAAAAATGCTGACAAAGCTGGAAGATAGCACCTATCAGATTGACTAGCACAACAAAAAAGGAAAATGATAAATGCTGGAGAAGATATGGGAAAAATATTTGTAGCAGTTCTTTTTGTAGTGGCAAAGAATTGTAAATTGAGGGAATGCCCAGAAACTAGGGAATGGCTAAACAAGCTGTGATATAGAAATTGTAATGATAAGCTATCATGCTATACAAAATGATGAGCAAGCAGATTTCAGAAAAACCTGGACTTACATGAACTGATGCTGAGTGAAGTGAACAGAACCAGGAGACTATTTTACACAATAACAGCAAAATTATGTGATGATCGCCTATGATAGATATAGGTCTTCTCAGCAATACAGTGATACAAGACAATTCCAAAAAACTTATTATGGAAAATGCCATCCACATTCAGAGAAATAACTAGGGAGTCTCAATGCAGATAAACATTTTTCACTTTTTTTTCCCATGGGTTTTCCCTTTTGTTCTGATTCTTCATTCACAGCATGACTAACAAAGAAATATGTTCAACACAATTGAGTCTACATTAAATTGTTTGCTGTCTTGGAGAGAAGAGAAAGAAGAGAGAGAAGGAGAAAAATTTGGAACTCAAAATATTATAAAAATAATTACAAGCAATTAGGAAAAAATAAAATACTATTTACAATAAAACAAAGAAATATATTCCCTGAGAAAAAAATTATCAGGGCTGCCATGGGCTGCTCAGTGTCCATTTTATGGTCTGATACTGAATAAGAAATGACCAGACCATGTGAATAGTTCAAGGAAGAACAATGAACTCCATTTATTGATTCTTAGTACAAGCTTTTTATAGAGCAAATAAGGCAAAGGAATAGGACTTGAGTATTCTTATCATTACCTTAGTCTGTTTTATCCTGGAAGTAGGACAGAATAAATAATTTGATAAGGATTTCTTATCTAGGAGACTAAAGTCTTAGGGCAAAACCTTTGATTTAGGCCTCAGTTACCTCCTAATGCAGCCACAATCACAAATGAATACAATTGAGGGCAGACTTCAAAGCCAAAGATACAATCATCCAAAGACATCACATTTAGCTGACCATGGAAAGATGCCTGAGTGCTGAATCAAATATTTTGGCTCTTAATAACTAAAATCTTGGGATAGAGCCTACTGGTCTCAGAACTCAAGTAACATACTTACAAGTGTAACCCATAGCAATGAACTCAGGAGCTAGCTTTAAAAAGCTGCATGTCAAAGAGCTCTTGTATTTAAGTCCATTATTAAGATTTAATATCTGAGTCCTGAGCCAGGCCTCTTTGGCTCCCCATACAGGGCAAAACAAAAAAGATATATGTGAAAAAAATGTTTGTAGCAGCTCTTTCAGTAGTGGTAAAGAGATGGAAATTGAGGGGATGTCCATCAGTTGGGGAATAGCTGAACAAACTGTGGTATGTGATTGTGATGGAATATTATTGTGCTAAAAGAAATGACAAGAAGGATGATTACAGAAAAACCTGGAAATACATGAACTGATGCAAAGTGAATTGAGCAGAACCAGGAGAACATTGTACAAAATAACAGCAATACTGTATGATGATCAACTGTGAATGATTAAGCTATTCTCAGCAATACAATGATCCAAGACAATTCCAAAGGATTCATGATGAAAAATTGCAATCCATTTACAAAGAAAGGATTGACGGATTCTGAATGCACACTGAAGCACACTATTTTTCAATTCCTGTACTTATTTCATTTTTTTTCACTTTGGGTTTATTTCTTCTTTCACAAAATAAGTAATATAGTCATTTTTTTGCATGATTGAATATGCACAAACTATATCAAATCGCTTACTGTCTCAGGAAGGTGGGAAATTGGGAAGGGCAAAAGTAAATTTGGAACTTATTTTAAAAATAATAAATGTTAAAATTGTCTTTACTTGTAACTCAGGGGAAATATTTTTGAAAGAATCACCCCCCCAAAAAGATGCCTGTCACATAATAATAATTTAATAAAATTTTATTCCTTAAGTGATTAGTCACTCTTAAAAAAAAAAAAAAGCAAGGGGCTTAATTGCCCCCTTGGAAATCTGCATCTTTACCTCACGTCCTGAATAAGACTAACTCAAGACATTTTTATTTTGATCTGGTAAAAAATAGGTGGTCTCCAAAATGAGGTGCATGTACTGCTAGTAGATATGGTATGACTCTGAGGGGGAACCAATTAGATGCTGGGAAAATGGGTCACATCCTATCTTCCATAAGATAGCTAATTGAGGAGTTTCCACCACTACAACTCATCACCCTTTTGACCTATTTTCCTGCAATATTACTGAACTATATACTGAAGAGGAAAGAGTTGTAGAAATTCTAACCACTCTCCAATTGTACCAGGCATTGGCCCTCAAGGTATACCATAATCTGGCCAACTGTAGTAGTTATACAGAAACCAATGGAAATACAACAAAAGCCAACCAAGATAGTATATGAGATGGAAAAATTAATAACATGATCTAACCAATGACAGACTTCTTTCATTTGGATATTTCTGAGAATTTTCTGTTAATTTTCTTTTGCTATTACAAACACCAAAACTGAGCATCAAAATAAATTGAACTTGAGATTAGACCTTCAAATCACCATCACAAAGTGTTAAACCAAAATTTTCAAAATTAATAAACCATGTTTAATCACACTGTTATCTCGAAAAAATTCATTATTCATAATGTGTTAGCAAAAGTAAAAAAAGAATTTTCTATAATTAACAATAGAATTTTGAAATAGCATTTCATCTTTATTGAATTCTTTTAAGATATCTATTTTTATAATTTATATTATGCACATAATATCAATACATCATATGAATACAGTAGTATATTAATTTAAGTTATAAACACATAAAATGCATATACTAAAGTCACATGTTAATTTATTTTTATTTGATAGAGTATGTGAACCACAAAGTTTGAAGACCACTAAATATGGTGGAGGTTGGAGAGACAGATAGAAGGTTACAAAACTTTTGGTATGTATTACCTTTCCCATGGAAAGGTTTGAAACAAAACCATTGTAGAGCAAAATAAAACCTCTTTCCACTGGTTACTCTAAATAAATTTAGAATTGGAAGGTAGCCTAGAGAATACAACCCCTTCATTTTACATATGAGGACACTGAGAAGCAAAAAGATAAAACAACTTCGGTAAGATCAAGGAAGTGGTAAGGTTTATTTTTTTGTTTTGTTTTGTTTTGTTTTTTAAAGCAATTGGGGTTAAGTAACTTGCTTAAGGTGACATGGCCAGTCATTATTTATGTGTGGGTGCTCATTTTCTGAGGCCAGGATGGATCCCCGGGCATCCTGACACCGGGGCCGGCGCTCTTACTCACTGTGGCCACCTAGCCGCCCCGAAGTAGTAAGGTTCTTATCTAACATCATAATATGGTATTATTGTTATTGCTTATAAATAATAACAATAATAGAATTTAATCATAATAATAATGCTAATATTTGATTTTTATATTCAAAAATTATAGCAGAATATGCAAATGGAATTAGTTTTCCATACATAGATAACGACATCCACATGGACCAATTTAGATAAATATCATGTTATTTGTAATTTGAAAAAAAAAAAAACTTACCTTTAAAATAGGTAGGATATTGTACTACAGAGATAAACTTAAATATAATGTAGTCAACTTTCACTCATCGCTCAATTATCTCAAACATACTTGTATACTATTTCTTCCATGGACTTTAATGACACTCTTATTTTCTGGTTATCTTCCTAACTATATGACTATTTCTTCTCAGCCTCTTTTTGCTAAAACCTCATATCCAGTTAGTTGCCAAGTTTCATCATGTGTCTCCCCAACATCTTTCAAATCCTCTCTCCAGCCCCAGAACACCTAAATTAGTTGAGGTCTTATCATTTCTCACCTGAATTATTGGAATAGTCTCTTAATTGGACTAAGATACCAGTCCCTACCACAGATTCCCAAAGTAGGCAATGCCACCCCTGGAATGACCTGGGGCAGGGAAGTATTTTGAAATGATGCAAATTAAAGAAAAAACGGGGTTAAAAAAAGTAGATTTCCAGGAGAATGCTGAGCAATTTTTTTTTAAAGGGGTGGTAGGCCAAATAATTTGGGAAACTTCTGGTAAGATAAAATATGTTTCTTATCTTGACTTTTAAAGCTTTATACTATGTCTCAAGCTATTTTTCCATGCTTACTACACATTATTCTCTCTCATATACTTAACATTCCAAGTAAAGTAGCCTGTTTTGCTGTTCTTTGAACTCAGGACTCCATCTCAAGCCTTTACAAAAGCTATCTCATGCTCAGAATACACCCTTCCTCCCATCTACATTTGAATCAAGGCTTAGCTTATAAGACATCTTTTCGAGAAAACTTCTTGATTCTCTTAACAATTAGTGCTCTCTTTTAACTCAAATTATCGTGCACATTCTTATCTTTGTATGTGTTTCCACCTTCCCTAGTAATATATCATATCCTTGAAGGTAGAGATTGTTTTTCATTTTGTTTTTTGTATATATACTCAACCTCTAGCAAAATGTCTTACACATTTTAGTCCCTTATAAGGAATTATTTTCACTGACCTGGTTGAATGATGCCAAGGATAACACCAAACAGCAAATAATACACAGGAATTGAGTGTAAGTGGGCAATGTGCTATAATGGAAGGAATGCTAGATTTGGACTGAGGCCCTGGGTTAAAATTCATTTATTACCTATAAGATATTTAAACTGCCTGGCCTTCTTTTCCCTTATTTTCAAAATAAGATAGTTGAAGTAGATGATTTTTAAGGTTCCTTCCCCTTCTACATCTGGAATTTTGTATTTTTTTAAAGGGGGTCATTAAAATCAATAAATTAACTAATATTTATTAATCACTTACCATATGCCAGAGGTTATGGTAAGTTCTTGGGGTGAAATTTACAGAAAATTTAATAAAAAACAATCCTTACTCACAAGGACCTTGTATTCTAAGAGAGGTGAGTAAGAGAGACAATCCTATCCCAACTATTTATAAGGGTAAAACTCATCCCTGGAAGCAGATTTCACAATCTCCAGGTAGAGTGAACAAATACGTTAATGACCCTGGGAGAAAAAAAAAATAGAAAGAAGATCTATGGAAAAATATTCATTCATCTATGGAAAATTGTCAAAAAATTAACCAAAATATTATTTACCTTAGTTCAGTCTTGACAAGGGGTCTAGGCTAAATTTTCCCAATCATCTTTTACCAATTATTTCTTTCCTATCCAATGTTTTTTAATTCAGTTTTAGTAGAGTTTTCTTTAAGAGCTAAAGTATCTCTCTAATTTTCAGTCATGCTTCCTGGGAAGAGGAAGAGAGTGCCTTCCTTATCCTTCAGCATTGCTGAGTGCCCTGATGTTGTTCCATGCCTAAGAACATACATCTAACCCAGAAAGGTCTGGGAATTTTCTTATCTTCCACTTAGTTTCCAGGCTAGCTCACTTTCCCATCATTCAGTTCAGTCATCAGAGTACCATATTTCATAGCCATAAAATCACAGCCATGAAATATGATTTTTAAAGCACCAGAAAAAACACCCAGAGCAACTTGATTGATAATAGTTGGGAAAAATAAGATTATAGTTGGCAAATGAGCCGATGTTAATTTGATTCTGATTAGATGCAATGCCTCTTGTGTCACCACACCACCTCTGAACAATGAGTTCTTTCATAATTAACTTAAAATCAAGCTAAGTGTAAAAAATGTGAATAGATTTCCCTTTAGAATAGTAAATCTTGGAGAAATGCATCCTTATACCAAATCGCCAGGATGAATCCTAGAAGAACAGGGCAGCCAATGTATCCTGGCATTAAGACCTTTGAGAGTATAGGAGTCTTTTGCATTTGGTCACAGAGAAATAGTTCTTATATTTTTTTCATATTGGAATTAGCAAATCTACCAGTCCAGGCACAAGTTATTTTGCAAATGTAACCTCCCTACTATCTACTGGCACACTACATGTTTCAAGGCAGTGATCAAGCTGTTTTCAGAATCTTTATTTTGATATAAGCATCCTGGCTTTTGATACAAATTCTCCCCACCCCCAGTTAACAGTCTACTCATTGTTCCTTAATATGCCAGGGCATGTTCTCCCACCATCACATCTCTGTCTCTGGTTTACTCTCTGCATAGAGTGCCCTTCCCTGTTCCTTTCAAACTGTCTAAATCCTATCTGCTCTTCATGGATGAAGTTTGAGCAAAATAAAAAGGATAATAACCATTGTATCACTAAGATGTTCTGAATCTTAGGGGTGGCTAGGTGGCACAGTGAATAAAGCACCGGCCCTAGAATCAGGAGGACCTGAGTTCAAATCTGACCTCAGACACTTAACACACACACACACACACACACACACACACACACACACACACACACACCCCTAGCCATGTGACCTTGGACAACTCACTTAACTGCAATTGCCCTACCTTCTCCCCTCAAAAAAAAAAAGAAGAAGAAAATGATGTTCTGAATCTTGCCCAAATATTGAAACATAGGCAGCCTTTAATGTGAGAAGACCAGCTGACAGTTAGGAAAGGGTTTATAACAGGGAAGCAGGGAGGACACTGAAAAAGCATCTAATTTAGCCAAAGCATTCAGCAGCATACAAAATTATACTTTCCACTATGGATATATCCCTGAATTCATGCTTATTATCAAGTTCCTTTGTTGAAGTCCTTATCTGCTATAGATCTTCTGCAACTGCTCCCTGATGCTGCACTAGTATACTATTAATGAAATTTGAAGTTTCCTTTTGTATTGCTAATCTGAGAGGTACTTAGCACTTAGTAATTAATCAAGCCTCTGTTAAAGAAACAGAAGGTATGAACCCCTGTTGCTGATGTAACAGGGAGGGGTTAGCTGAAACAGGAAAGAGCTAATGCCATGTGTATGTACGCAGAAGGCCCTACTGCGTCAGACAGATCATCTTGGAGCAAGCTTTGTATAGGCAGAAGCTGCTGCTGCCAGGAAGCTTAAAAGGAAAGGCCCCCAGACTAGAGAGAATGACTTTTATTTGGAGAACCCAGATTAAGTGATTTTGATTCAGGAAACCAGCTGAAACTTCTGCTCAGTCTGAGGGCCAGCCAGAGCTGCCTAGGCTTTCTGAGGGCCAGCTGGAGCTGCCAAAGAGTGAGGAAGCATGACTGTGATGCTGGTATTTTGTATGAACCTGTTTGTGGCTTTAAGCTTTGACTTCTCAGGAACAGAGACTGTGAAGGATTTAAGACTTTGTCTGTGGCCTTGTTAAGCCTTGACTTCTCAGGAACAGAGACTGTGAAGGATTTGAAGTGGACTGGATGCTGTGAGCTTTAGCATGGAACAGAAAGTACTCAGAGAGCTCGACAAGGACCTGGGAGCTGTCTGCCTTTGAACCCAGGTTACAGTTTGGTGAATCCAGATAGGACCTGGGGCCATGGAAGGGGATCCAGGGAATCTGAGAGACCACCCCAAGTTAAGCTGAAAGAAGATTTTACTTGGATACTGTGTACTGACTGAGAAATTGTAATTTACTAGTGACCTAGGGGTGGAGGGCTTATGTATTTTCTGATGATTGAATTGTGAATGATGATTGAATAAGTGACTGTTTGAGTTAACTTAGTGTGCCCCATGAGTGGAGAACTTTGACTGTTTTACTTTGGGTCCCTTAAGAAGGCAAACCTCCTTAAGGATAATTGAATGATTGAGATGATCAGTGATTGAGTTACTAAATGTGCCCACTGTGGTGAAAACTATGTGGCTATTTCCTGTGATAAGTTGTTATAAATGCTGTATTTTGATTATCTGTGATAAATTGTAACATTTTGAATGCTGTACCTTGATTTACTGTGAATGTTTTGTTTCGATTTTTTTATTGAATAACTGGAGTGTTCACTATACTATGTAATCAGAATCTTAAAAGCTGTTCACATTAGTGTTCTTTTGGAAAGCTGCTCATGTGTGACTTTAAAACTAGCTATCTTTCTAACCCATCACTGAGTTTGACCCTCTTCTTTCTCTCAATTCTTCCTCAAGGGATCAACTGAGATTATAACCTATCTAGCCATTTGTCTCCACCAGAGGTGTATCTGAGCCTTGTTCTGATCATGCATATATTGGAGTGGTACAGAAAGAGGAAAGGGGATTCACTTCACATCAATATCCTCTTATAAGACAATGGTTTTAAGGTCCCAGACAACTCTAAGGTAGAAAAATGTTTCTTTTTTTCTGCAATTATAATATACTACAATAGAAAGGATTCTGGCCCCGAACTCAAAGGACTTAGCTACAGATCCCACCTCTGACTTTCTTTGTGCCTTTAGGAAAGTCACTTAACCTCCACTGGTCTCAGTTCCCTCAACTATAAAATGAAATAGTTAGACAAGATGGCCTGCAGTCACTACCAGTTATGGGACTATGATTCTATGATTTTTATTCTTTGATTCAATGACAATGGCCTTCTTAGACAATATACTCCATCTCCCAACTTTGGTTATTTTCACTGTATGTGATACTCTTCCTCCTTACTTTGTTTCCTGGCTTCTTTGATGTCCAGATAAAATCTTCCCCCTTCTACAAAAAGCCTTTCCTGATCGCTCTTAAAGCTAGTACTTCTCCTCTGTTAATTATCTCTAATTTATCATACATATATAGCTTCTTTGTATATATTATTTATATGTTGTTTCCCTATGGAATTGCAAGTTCCTTGAGAGTGGTGACTGTCTTTTTACCTTCCTTGCTTCTCTAGAGTTTAGCACATTGTCTGGCACATTATTTATCCATTGAAAGCAAAAGGTACAGAGGAATATATCCAATACTGGGTGGATCTTTTCAGGAGGACATGGGCAAGTGACCATATAAGATATGAACACATATTTCCTACTGTCTACTCTGTTGGAGGGATAATTAATGAGATCTTGGACACATTAAGCTATTAAGATGACAAAATAACTGTTAGTCAATTTATGATTAGAAAATTTCAGGTACTTACCTAAGGGATACTATTGTTTCTCTGCTCAATTTTATCATGTCCTTTTACAAAAAATACTCTCATAGGACAACTTTTTATGAAGAATGATCACTACTGTCTGATTTTTAAAAATAATTTCCCAAACCTTTCTAACATAGAGACATAGAATCCTTAGGAGCAATTTGGTATTTTGTCCTTATTTTGTCCTGAAAAATTCTTAGGGTTACAAACAGAAAACTAGGATTAACTTATATGAGGAACATTTTAAATTTAGAATCAATCTAAAAGATGTTCTCTTTTTCTGGATTAATTGGCAAGGTCTTACTGAAGTGAAATAATGAATACAAATGTTTGAGAAAGCCTACAAATACTTGAGAAAGGACAAGACCACAGAGGAAACACTTCTGGGTGGGGGGTGGCATGGAGAAGGACCTCCGAGAACAAGGAATATGATTCTGGATCTTAAAGTTAAATTTGTTGGAGCACAGATAATACAATCAAGTCAAACATGTCTTCAGCATGTCTTTTCCCTCAGGTTGCAAAATGATTGAAAGGACAGATTTGATAAAGTTATTTATAAATCGCAAGATGTAATTACAGAATCAGAATATGACAATTGTCCCAAGAAGCCAATCTAGAATGGAAAGGAACAGAATAATATCACCATCCTCCTTCTCAAAATAGCTCACTTTTTTTTTTTTTTTGCTTTTTGGAGGGCAATTGAAGTTAAGTAACTTGCCCAAGGTCACACAGCTAGGATTTTGTTTGTGTGGATTAAGTGTCTGAGGTTGGATCTGAACTCAGGTCCTTCTGACTCCAGGGCCGGCGCTCTACTCACTGCACCACCTAGCCACCCCAAAATAACTCACATTTACATAATGTGTTGCAGTTCACAGAGAACTTTCCTCTCAACATACTTGTGAAATAGGTGGTTTACAGGTTATCAGCCCTGTTTTATACACAAACAAACCAAGGCTCAGGAAAGTGAAGAGATTTGTTCAAGGTCACAGATTAATTAAGTGGCAAAACTGGGACCAAGACTAGTTTTCTAACTTCAAATGCTCTATTCCTTCTACTAATATAATTTCTGGTACATAGAGTGTGTTTAATGAATGCTGAATGATTGACTGACTAAGACTGATTGTTAGACCATCTGCTTAATCATCTAAAAGCACACATGAAACAAATAGATGTTTCAGGAAAGTCACTAGCCTCAAGCAAATGCCTTACAACCTCAGATATCCAAATGACTTTGGGCATAAATGACTTGGATAATGCAAACATGTGAATAATCCAGAAATAATTTTTAGAATTCTTTTCCCTTCTAGGAGAGAGACTAGAGATCACCTGTGTAGTGGGAGACAGGAGGTCATCTTGAACTATCACACCAGGGTCCCGTTAGCAATTGGAACAGTTATACAATTGTGATGGGATGAAAGCTCAGACCTTTGGCTCAATATTAAGAAAAAGCTTTCTAATAAACAGAGCTATTCTGCAATGTTAAGGGGCACCTTAGGGGGATAAAGAGTGGCCTATTGCTAAACATCTTCAAAAAGAGGTTTGGTGGTCACTTCTTAGGGACATCCTAATGGAACTACTGCATCCAGTAGGATTAGACTAGATGACTTCTCAATTCAGAGAATCTAAGATTTTGTAATTCTTTGCCACTCTCCCCCACCCAGTACACTCTTTCCTACCTCCACTCTCCACTTACTAATATCCTGTTTTCTATCATCATGTGCTTTTAGGAAAAGTTTTGATGTCAGTCATTTTTACCACTTCACAAATATATTTATTACCTCTCTAATAGGGTATTTGCTTTTATGTCTTCCTTCTTCAGAAAGAAAAGCTTTGTCACCATTGAAGAAAATTTTAACTACAAGTGAATTATAAAATCCCAGATTTAGAAAGGATCCTAAATGCCAGTTAGACCAACCTATACTTGAATAGGAGTTTCCTCCACAATAGATTATATGGATAGAAAGATAGAGTGAATATATATTAAGCACTTTCTAAGGCACTATGCTATTCTTTGATGATACCAATACAAGAGTGCCAAATAATCTTTGCCTTCAAAAGTCATAATAAATCTAATTCCTCCTCTTAGACTATAAACTCTTTGAGAAAAGGAATCAGTTCATTTTTTAAAATTTTATTACCAGCACCAAGCACAGACCTTAGTACTGCTTAATAAAGGCCTGCTGATTGACTAATTGATTGATTGATTCCATAAAATAGGGCTTCAAACAATTAGAGACTATTATCAAACAACTGAAAATTTCTCTTAGTTAAACAGCCAACTTGTCCTCTAAATCCTCCACCACCTTGATTACTTTCCTCTTGGATGCTCTTCAATTTAGTAAAGCCTAAAAGGTAGCAGCATTGAACATAGTACTGTAGATTAAGTCATCTTTTTTCTAAACTAGAAATTCCTACTGATTCAATTGATCCTTTAAAATTTTTTTTTAAATAAAATAGTGTGGTCTCCAATCCTCTCACTATCCTGAATTTACACACACACACACACACACACACACACACACACACACACACACACACACACACATGCCCAAGCATACTTATGTGTGTGTGGTGTGGGGTGTGTGTGTATGTTTGAAGAGGTTCTACATTTTTTCTTTATTTTTTTTTTCAGAGGGCAATTGGGGTTAAGTAACTTGCCCAAGGTTACATGGCTAGGTTTTTTTTTGTTTGTGTGCGTTAAGTGTTTGAGGCCCTATCCGAAATCAGGTCCTTCTGACTCCAGGGCCGGCGCTCTACTCACTGAGCCACCTAGCCGCCCCGAAGAGGTTTAACTTTTGCAGTGGAAGGGCAATTATTCCTTTGAAAATTCACTTTATAAATGAGTGCCAGCTTTCCGGCTGATCTACCCAGTTCTGGAGCAGATTTAATTCTCAATAATCACCAGTGGACTGTTTTACTGAATATTGCCTGGTGGAAAGGCTGTAAAAGTTCTGTTAGGTAAGCTAACTTGTAGAGCCATACAGCCTAGACAAACTGAATCCCCAGGTAGTTAGGGGCCGGAACAAGTATATTTTCTTTATAATTGTTTTGAATATGTAAAAGCATTAGTGGGGGAGAGGCCTTCAAAACCATTGAGCGGTCAAAAAGGGAGAAATTCACTACTTCGCTCCTCATTCATGAAAACCTCATGGAGAAGGTCAGATGTCAAGACGATTAAAGTCCCTTTCAAATACAGAGCCATTTGTGGATTCTGGGGGAGAGTAAACATAAGCATATTTGGATAGGAATACAGAGAAGAGTAATAACCCAGTACTCAATCTTCCTGATCTACTCTGTCAAACCCCCAAAATATATATGAAAGTGAGTATGGGTGATACTGCTTTAAAATGGACAGAACTGGGCTCCCTATCTTAGCTTAGGATGTGGGGCTTGATAAGACCCTAGAAGTCGTAAAATATATCAGCCTCATTTTACAGATGAGATAGACTCAGAGAAAAAGTGTGTAGTGCAATGTTACACAGGTGCAAAGTAACGGGGTCAGAATTTGAACACAAACTCCCTGAGCTCTTTCACCTGTAGTATGTTTCCTCCTATTTTCCATTGTGTTCATCGTGTTGCAGAAGCTCTGGATTTCAAGTCATAGGACTTCTGTATTTGAATCTTAGATATGCTGTTCAAATCTTCTGGATATGAATCATTGATATGCTATTTGCTACTTGGGCAAATCAGTTTTCCTCTCTGGACATCAGTTTAGTCAAATGTAAAATGAATGTGGGGGAAGGGTATAAAGAATGTGTCAAAAATGTGTTCTATCATAAAGCCTATGATCCTAATGAACTACAATCAACCTCTCCTGAATTCAGCCTCTAGAAAGAGGCCCTTGCTAACTTGCACTTTGAGTCTAAAGCACCATCTGCTGGAATATAGGGATTATCTGAGGGGAGGGGACGGTAAAACTGGTAACTAGTTTTTCAAACACACTGACACCTTTTGCAAAGAAATTTAACACTCTGAAACTTATAACCACCCAAGGGTAGCAAAGAAACAATCAAAGAGGATTCTTTAAAAAACTAAAAACAACAGTAGAGGATATTGACTTCGCTCACAAAATAAAGTTGTTGACATTAAAGCAGAACAGTAAACAAATTCCTGAGCCCTTTCAGCAAAAAGGAAAATTAGAGCTGGTTATGACAGGCCAGGAAAACAAGTTTCTTCAGGCTTGTGTAAATCATGAAAGGGAATCATTAATTGCTCTCATCCAAACACCAAGATTATCTGATCTGCAACAAAACTGGAGCTGAGTCAGCAAGTTGGCTGGAAACCAAATAGCTAGGCAGATCCCAAAATACCAAAGAGCATATGCCCTCAGAATATGGAATAACATCAAAAAAATTAGGAATGCCTTCTCCAGACTGAAATTCAAAGTTGAGCAGCTTTTTGGGGGGTTGATAGGATCTCTGAAGAACACAGTAAGACTGCCATAGCTAAAACACTGCTTCCAATCTTTTCCATTTTTAATAGATATTTGGACAGGCATTTTCTTTTGATACACGTATCCTATGCAAATTTCTGAGTTAAACAGCTCATCAAGATGCCTTATCACTTTGTATTCCCTTTTATTGTAAACCCATGTAATGACTGAAAAGGTTTACAGCAAATCTTAAGCACAATAGATCTCAGGTGGCATGTATTTTTTATATACTAACTCTTATTGTAATGTGCGTGATCAATAAAGATGTTCTCTCAGACACTCAGTAAATTCATCAACAATTAATATTTTATGTTCTAGGATTTTAAATCATAATCTACTGTTCTCTAAGTAAAATGTTTTCCTGGCCAGTCATAGCCCATGAAAACTATGGCAGATGGGGAGTAGACTAGAAGGAATGAACCATAACAGGGCCTGGTTTGTAACAACAATATCAACAACAACAAATTCATAAGCAACTTCCAATTTTTATAATTAGAAAATCCTTAGGAGGAGAGTCATACTAATCTTACCAATGATGATTTCAATTCAATTATAATATTTATTCAGTGAATCAATATAAAAAGGACTAGATGTAAAGAGGCACAAAAGAAATCATTCCTACCCATAAAAAGTTTACATACTACTGGGGGAAGATGGTTAATATGGTATAAAGGAAAAAGAAAGAAGGAGAGAACACTAAGAAGAAGGAAGGAATTAGGGAAGGATTCATTGTAAAGGCATTAACACCCTGGAAACCATTAGGAAGAGGACAACCACAATGGTGAGAAGACTAGAGGTCAAGCCTTATTCTGATTGGTTGAAAGAATTAGGAATGTTTAGCCTAGAGAAGAAGAAATTTACTGGAAACATGGTAGTTATCTTCCAGTAAAAGGCTATGATGTATAAGAGGAACTAGATTTATTCTATTTAACAACAGAGAAAAAATGGATGGAAGTTGAAGAGAATATTTTGACTGATAAAGCAAAAATGTCCTAGTAATTAAAGCTCTCCAAAAGTGGCAAAGTCTCTCTAAAAGGAGTGAAGTCACTGGGTCTTTAAACTGAATCAAAGATGGATTCCCATATGTCAAGAATGTTGAAGAGGAAATGTTTACTTAGTTAAACACTGGACTAGATGATCTTTAATGTCTCTTTTAACTCTTGAGTTTCTATGGACTTTTCCTAGAATTTGTTATATTGTATATAAAATAGGAGGCAGCTGGTGGCTCAGTAGATAGAGCTCTGGAGCTGGAATTAGAAAGACCTGAATTCACTTCTTAGTTGTGTGACCCTAGACAAGTCATTTAATCTCTGATTATCTGACAAAAGGACCTAGTGGAGAAAAAAGACAAACCATTCGAGGATCTTTGTCATGAAAACCCTACAGACAGAGGGCCCACGGGGTCATGAAGAGTCTGACATCACTGATTAACTCAACAACAACAACAAAGTAAAATAGAGATAGCATTGTTGTGAGCATACCAATAGTTTTGACTTATGCCCAGATAACCCAAAATTGAGGTGCCCATGTGGAAGAGGTCAAGGACTTGCTCCTTAAAGAAGATGTACTAATATTTCCCTACAATTTGGGGGAAACAACCACTTTCCATTGGCTTAATGGCCAGAAATAGTTGAGTCTTTAAAAATGCCAGAATGACACAGTTTTTCTCTGTATGGTAGAAAGCAAGGCTAAAGGTCTAATTTACCCATAGTATGAGCACCATGCACTAAATTAGGTGGGGGAATGGAACACCTTCTTCTTCCCCTTAAACCCTGGGGTCCTGAGAAAACCACTTGGGGTTTTAGTCTCATGTATCCATTTTCAGTTCTTGGAGCAGTAAGTAAAGTCCAAGATCTAGGAACTTGAGCCATGAAAACCTTGCAACCAGGATTCTAGACTGACTGTTCCTGTCAGTCCAAAACAGAAACTCTAGAAGAGAGGGAACTGAAATTAGAGTCCAGATGGGATTTAGTTTGGGAATTTTGTGGGACTCATGCTATATACAAACTGAGATAAATTGCAAACTCAATCCCAGAGTCCTAGGAATCATAGGGGAGATTATGCCTCTCCAAGATATTGGGAGATATTTGCATGTTTCTTCTTGCTGTTCTTTTAAAGTAAATATTTCTCTGTAAAGACTAACCTGACTCTTAAATGAACCTGGAGTACCTGTGACCCCTAAAACTAGGGGACACAATTGATGAGGGCTTGATACAAGAATAGATACTAGACCAGGGATGGGGAACCTGTGACCCTGAGTCCACATATGGCTTTCTAGATCCTTAAGTGTGACCTTTTGACTGAATTCAAAATAAGTGTAAATCCAAATTTGTATTCAGTCAAAAGGCTGCACTTAAGGATCTCGGAGGCCACATGTGGTCTCAAGGTCAAAGGTTCCTCATCCCTAGACTAGACACTCCCTAACTCCTTAAAGTTACCAGAGAACACTTGGGAAAGGGTTGAAATGCAACACCCTTGGCCTTCAGCCTATAAAAGAGTGGTGGGGAGGGCAGGGGTAGAAGGGTAGAATAGTCACTGTTACACAAGAAAATGTTTTGTGAGTCATAAAACACTATATAAATATGTGGTAGTAGCAGTACACATAGTAAAAACAGATTGTATTTGTTTCTCTTCAATAGTAGGAGATGATGCACTTTTTGCACTAAGTATGATAGATAACTAATGTGGCATCTACCTTAAGATGGAGTTGGCAGCCAACAATTCTGTGTTGTAATCTAAGGAGTGGTGAAGGTTCCTTCTTTTGTGGAAATAATTTCCGGGTCAGATAGTCATAATAGCTTTATAGCTTGCCCCATTCTTTAAAGTCTAACCAGAAGAGTAAAACCATTTGGGCTAATAACATTCCTTTTACAATATAAAATGTTATCTGAGTATAATATCACATTAGCACATGAATGTACCACAATTCCTTAGAAGGAATCATTATATTTAGTTGGCTTTCTAATGCTTTAGAATTTTAGGCAAGAAAGGATGGGATTTCTTTTTTGGGGGGAGGAGTGCTATGAAAAGTACATAAGATAATAGGAAAGCATAGGGCATCTCAGGAGAAGGAAGCTGATATGACAGGAGTTGCTAGACCCAATGAGATATAGTAGAATGAGAGACCATAATAGCACAGGTACTAAGCTATTTTTTTAGTATTTTCAAGAAATAACCTTGTGCAGAATCCCTTTCTGAACTATTTTTTTAAGGAAAATATAATTTTATAGCAGAAATGGGGATGACATTTTTCCCTTTCAATTTATGTTCTTCCATTTCCTTATGAAGGAAAAAGGGAAGGACAGAAAGGAGACAGGAAGGGGAAAAAAGCATATATCAAGTGTTACCATGTGCCAAATACTGGGGAGACTAACCCTAATCTCAAGGAGCTAATATTCTAATTGGGAAAGATGACAAATAAGAGGGTACTACTCCAGGGCAGACGGAAAGGTATTGAGATCATAAGGGTGCATCAGAGTGAAGTGGCTGCCATTGCAGGATAGGGATCAAGGAGAGAGAACAACCCACCATAATTGGCAAAGAGGAATTGGATCTAAAGGCAACAGGGAAGCATGGATTCTGCATTTTCTATATCAGAGATAGTGATGGAAGAAGGGAAGGACACTGGTTAGCCAGAGAAGGAAAAGGGGAAAGAGACATTGACAGATGTATTAAGAGTGTATTCTAGAGTGAAGAAGAGGGGGGGAAGGTATTCCCACTTTTCACCATCTCCAGCTTGGACTTTCCAGATTCCCTCATGAATTTGGGGTGCCCTCTGGCTAGGGAGGAAGAAAGAAATTTTTTTCTTCTTTTTAAAATATCTGTATTTCCCCCCCCCCCAAATTCTTGCTCTTTTTATGAACCATGGGATGCAAACTCTTGGAACCATGAGAGAAATGTATGCTAAAGAACAAGAGGAAAAGCAGGAATAACCCAACATATATGGTAAATGAGAATTCATTTCAAAAGATTCAGAGACAAGATAGGTAGGATCCCAGTGACTAAAATTATACAGAAAAAAAATGAGACACTCTTAAGGATGTAATTCTGAAGATATAATGAGAAAGAATCTTATGTAAAAACTAATTAACAAATATTAAAAGATGCATGCAGAAGATGGAAACAATGGCATATAACAAATTTACTATAAAAGTAGGCAATAGTCCTATAAGAGTAGTGTCAAGAATGTTAAGGCGTTTAAGATATCAAAGCCTTGCATTTTATGATCTTAAGAAAAATTAAAGAAGTAATATATAGTGTTTTGTTGTGTTGTAGTATTTTTTTGAGGGGATAGTGAGTGGGAAGTTACTATACTTGCATATGTATATGTCAGAGACAGGACTTGAAACCAGTACTTCTTGAATCAAAGGTTATCTTTATCAGCAATACCATGGTATTTCACAAATATATGAA
Organism: Gymnobelideus leadbeateri; assembly: GCA_011680675.1. Classification (NCBI taxonomy): domain Eukaryota; kingdom Metazoa; phylum Chordata; class Mammalia; order Diprotodontia; family Petauridae; genus Gymnobelideus; species Gymnobelideus leadbeateri. The sequence continues at coordinate 14,455 of WOXC01004781.1, read as the reverse complement.
AATATTTCTATATGTATTATAGGTATTTGTATTATATGTATATATTTTACATTATATACAATTATAGTTCTATACATACAAAATTTAACTAGTGAAGCCAGGTGGTAGAATGGAGCACAGAGCCTGGAGTCTGAAAGACCTGAATTGAAATCCAACTTCACACACTTCCTAACTGTGTGGCCCTAGGCAAGTCACTTAACCCTGTTTGCCTCAGTTTCTTCACCTGTAAAATGAACTGGAGAAACCACTCCATGTGCCAAACCACCCCAGTATCTTTGCCAAGAAAACCCCAAATGAGGTCATAAAGAATTAACCATGACTGAACAACAAAAATTTAACTATTATATAGAGTTGGGGGTTTTTAAACTATGTGAGGAAAAAAAGAGAATCAAAGAATAAATAGAAATATAGAATGGGATGGAATGAGATGGTAATAACTGACAAGAATGAGAAAGCAGCAGTGCTCCCTTTTTTTCTTTTCATTTTTGCTTTCTCTGCCAAGAAAACAAATATTTTTGGAATAGAAAAGCAAGCAGAACACATAGGTTTGAAAGCAATGAAAGTCAAAATAAGAAAACTACAGTAAATGAGTATCTAGTAGCCCTTACTATCTTCAAATCTCCAGACAAAATAAACTATACCCTAGGGTACTATAAACTTTCAGATGTGATTGTTCAGTTTCCAATAATCTTTGAAAAATCATGAAAAATATGAGAGAAACGCTAGGACCAAAGAAGGGGCACATATTATCCAAATTTTCAAAAAGTAGAAGGGAATGGAAACTTCAAGCTAAGGGCAGTGAGTTTAACCTTATTCCTAGCAAAATTCTCTATTAAAATATATAAATAAAGGGAATATTTAGTAGAAATCTAGAAAATAGGGGGGGCGGAGCCAAGATGGCGGAGTAGAAACAGCTCGTCCAAGCCTCTCTGCCCCCAGATTCTCCACAAACTATGTAAAAAAGGACTCTGAAAAACTTCTGGAGCCCCAGTACCCACAGAACGACACAGAGAAGCTAACCTCATGCTGAGGACAGCCCAGCACCCTGCAGGAAGGACCAGCACAGTGGTCTGGGAGCCGGCAGCGCGCAGAGCGCAGGAGCCTAGCCGAGCCCAGGTCCACGTGAGCCGAGGTTTTAGCCCCAGGGCGGCAGGGCCAGCAGCCTGCTGGAGGAACCCCAGAACACCAGGAACTGTGGAGACTCCAGAATTATCAACATAGACTTGCCTAGGACAAAGTAAGAGGTTAGTGTCCTATGGACTTTGGGACCTGTATTTGGGGAATGCGTCAGCTCCCTCCCCTGGGGGCTAGAAGCTGCTGAGGAGACACGCCACTGTGTAGTTTTCAGAGGCATTTCCGGCTCCCAGCCTACAAATCGTGGGGAGATCCAGCGATCAGTCTTGGGGGGTAATCGCTCTTGCTTTAACCTCCCTGGATCTGGATTGTGATCTAGGGTGGAAGTTGTGGGTGGGTTTACAGCTTGCCAGAAACGGAAGTTGCCCCCACACGTTCGGGACGAAAATTCCTCTATCTGGCCTTAAAGCCATAGTGTGGCAACAAGCCCAAAAGTCAAGCAATTAAGTGGCAACATGCCAAGGCAAAGGAAACAGAAAAATGCAACCCTAGACTCCTATTTTGGGGGCATAGAGCGGGAAAAGGACTGTGAGGTCAGAAGTCCTGCTCCAAAAGCCCCAGGGGAAAACATGAGTGGGTTGCAGGCCATAGAGGACCTTAAGAAGGACTTTAAAAATCAAATAAGAGAAGTGGAGGAAAAATTGGAAAGAGAAATGAGAAGGATGCAGGAAAAGTATGAAATGAGGGTCAACAGCCTGACTGAGGAAAACAACACCTTAAAAAATAGACTAGCTCAAATGGCAAAGGAGGCCCAAAAGGGCATTGAGGAGAAGAATGCCTTAAAAAGTCGAATTTGCCAGATGGAAAAAGAATCTCAAAAGTTCACTGAGGAGATTCATTCCTTCAGAGTTAGACTGGAGCAAATGGAAGCTAATGACTTTATGAGAAATCAAGATGCTGTTAAGCAGATCCAAACAAACGAAAGATTAGAAGGCAATGTGAAATATCTCATGGGAAAAACCACTGACCTGGAGAATAGATCCAGGAGAGACAATTTAAAAATTATTGGACTACCTGAAAGCCATGATCAAGGAAAGAACCTAGAAATCACCCTTCAAGAAATTCTCAAGGAAAACTGCCCTGATGTTTTAGATCCAGAGGGCAAAATAGAGGTTGAAAGAATCCACCAATCACCTCCTGAAAAAGATCCCCAAAAAAAAACTCCCAGGAATATTATAGCCAGGTTCCAGAATCCCCAGATCAAGGAGAAAATACTACAAGCAGCCAGGAAGAAACAATTTCAATATTGTGGAAACACAATCAGAATAGCCCAGGACCTGGCAGCTTCTACACTGAGGGATCGAAGGGCATGGAATATGATATTCCAGAGGGCAAAAGAACTGGGAATGAACCCAAGGGTCACCTACCCAGCAAAACTGAGTATTTTGTTTCAGGGGAAAATATGGTCATTCAGTGGAATAGAGGACTTTCAAGCATTCTTGAGGAAAAAACCAGAGTTGAATAGAAAATTTGACATCCAGATGCAAGAAGTAAGAGATGCCTGAGAAGGTAATCAGGGAAAAGAAATCAAAAGGAACTTATCAAAGTTGAACTATTTACATTCCTATATGGAAAAGCAATATCTGTGACTGATGATATCTTTCTCACTATGAAAATAATGGAAGAAGGGGGTGTGGTCATACGAATACATATGTGAATGTGTGTGTATATGGCTACAGTTATATATGGATAGAGGGTATAGGTTGATTTTGTTGGGAAGGGAGAGTACTCAAGGGATGAAATTATGAGGTGAGAGAGGAAAGTGGCAAGAGGAGATGGGGAGAGACATGGTAGGGTAAACTATCTCATGTAGGGGAAGTGGGTGCAAAGGAGGGGGAGAATAAGGAAGGCTAAAAAGGCAAAACCACATTCACATTGAATTTGGTTCAGGGAGAAAATGACATACATACTAAATGGGATATCTCAACCTGCAGCAGGATAGGGGGAAGGGGGATGAGAGGAGGGATGGGAGGGCATCCTTGGGGGGAGGGGAGGTTGGAAGTACCCACTATAGAAGAGGGACAGGATCATGTAGGGAATGGACCAGGTGGGGGGTGGGATGAGTGGGAGGGAATTATAAGCAGCCTTGTACAATATATCTACTATGATAATGTTTTGCATAGCTAGACATGTACAACATATACTGAATTATTTATATCCCAAGAAGGAATGGGTGACAAGGGAGGAAGGAAATGGATCTGAAATTCGAGGTCGTAACATTAAATGTTTCAAATATATATATAAATACTATTATTAATACTCTTTTGCCTATAATTGGGAGATAAGATGTGCAGGCATTGGGACACAAAGATTCATCTTCCTCTAATGGAAAAGTCGATGGGGGTATGGGAGAAGGTATGGGAGAGAGCAGATTGGAGGAATCGATATCTTGTGGGACTGCTATTCTGGGAGGTTGGGTAGGGGAATAATGGGGGGAAAATGATTGTAACTCAAAATCTGGCGGAAATGAATGATGTAAAACAGAAGTTAATAAAGTATTTGTTCAAAAAAAAAAAGAAATCTAGAAAATAAATTGTTCATAACAAAACATCAAAATGGCTCTGAGAAGAAATAATATCAAACTGATTTTATTTCATTTTTGATAGTAAATTTGTTTATTTTTAAATCTACTATTGTAATAAATAGTATAACTGGATTTTAGGAAGCATAGAACAAAATAAATACAAGATAATTTCCATGGTGGGCCACTTTTAGGTGGGGGACCAGGAAAACCCTATCTAGGATGTGTTACTTGAGGTGAGATTTAAAGGGAGCTAAGAATTATAAAAAGCATTCTATCAAGAAAGAACAGTCTGTGCTAAGGTAAAAAAGAGGCTTAGTGGAATATTGTGTGTGATACACAACGAGCTCAGTTTGGCTGGACCATAGAGTACATGGAAGGGAAGTAAGAAGTGAGAAGTCAGGAAAGGCAGGCAAGGTGGGATATTTTGAAGGATTTTAAATTGCAGACAGGAAGTTTTTGTTTTTGACCTTTGAGGCAGTAAGCTATGGTATATTTTGCTAAGCAAGACAATGACATGGTTTGACTTATGCTTTAGGAATACGGCAATCAGAATGTTAGGACACTGGGATAAATTGAATAAGATGAAATATAATAAAAATAAGTATAAGGTCTTATACATGGGTCAAAAAATTCATTGTACAAGATACAGATGTTATAGCTAAGGCATAGTTAATCTCAAAAAAAATCTGAGATTTTCATTGGAACAGTACACTCTAACATGAGTAATTTGTGTAATACAACAGATGAAATCTTAAGCTGAGTTAAGAGAAGTTTATTATTCAGAATTGAGAAGGTAAGAGATCCTAATTAAAAATATACAAAAGAGAAATAAATTTCCTGAGGAGGTAATGGGTTCCTTCTCACTGGAGGTCTTCAAACAAAGGGTGGGTTATCATTTGTAGGGCATTTTGTAGAGAGGACTCATTTTCATATGTGGTTTGAACTAGATGGCCATTGTTGTCTTCTCCAATTTTAAGATTCTAAGGCTCTATTCACTGCGCTAGGTGGTGTAGTGAATAGAGCACAGGCCCTAGAGTCAGGAGGACCTGAGTTCAAATCTGGCCTCAGACTCTTAACACTTAACTAGCCAGGTGACCTTGGGCAGGTCACTTAACCCCAATTGCCCTCCAAAAAGCAAGAAAAAAAAAGATTCTATGGCTTTATGACTATTAAATAAACACACTTAAAACACTTCAGATGAAATTATTGATTTAATTAAAAGCATTTTAGAGGTGATATGGCATAAAAGAAGTATGCCCAGACTATCAAGTAGAAGACCATGGAACATATCCCATTTCTACATATTTAATATTAATAGATGTGGAATAATGGGGTGATTGTATAATTATTCTGTGTCTTGGTTTAGTCATCTGTAAAAGAATAATGCTACTTTCATTTGTTATCTCAGAGGCTCATTATGAGGAAAACAATTTTAAACACTTCAATGATGATTATGATTGTTGGGGAATGAAACTACATTCTTAGACATGACATTTTTTAAGTCACTATTATTAGGATGTGACCAATGAAGAAATCATATCCACAGTCTACAAATTATAAATTTATATACAATTATATATTAATTTTGCATTATGTTAAATCTGAGCAAGCATTAGAAGCCACAGAAATAGAAAATTATTGTGTCCAAATTGGATGACATCTATCATCAATCCATATTGAGTCCACTCCACAGTACAGGAGGCCCTAATGCATTTGTCAGACAAATGAAACTTAGTTTGAGGCCGAAGTACAACTTTTTTGCAAATGAAATACTTATGCTCTAAAGACAAAATAGGGTTATAACAGTGTTCAAGTTTCCTTGGATGTGAGTATCTATATTTCAATTAATGGATATGTTTTTTCAATCCAATCAAATCCAATAAGCATCTATGAAACACCTATTTCCTATCAGGGACTATGCTAGATGATGATGATATAAATTAACAAACATTAGCTTTTGTATTCATCAATATTATATTGTACTGGGGAGATTGAACATGAACAGAGAAAAGTAAATAAAAGTTATTTGAAAATGGAAAGAACATTCACAATTCAGCAAATGATGAAAGGCTTCCCATTGCAAATCGCATCAGAAATGAACCTTGAAGAGACCTAAGGATTATTTTTAAATTGAGTCTCCCTATCACATCCATTCTGGAAGTGCAAGGTTCATTCACAGTCCTGATTTCATTACTACTAATCTTCACAGGAGCTTTAACACACTCTATTACTTGCCTAAGATGACTCATCCTACCTTAGGCAGTCCAGTGCCCCAGACCCTGTTTCTGGAGGCCTCACCCTTTTGGTGCTGAAGTTAGTATGGACACAGAGATTAGACTTCTTCAGTTCATAACTCTTGACCTCAAGCAAATCACCATCATTGGCCTCACCAGGGAAGGGATTACAGGGGTACTATACCATATCTGGAAAGGCTAAGGATTCCAAGATGTGGAGGGGAAGGAGGAATAAGGGACAACCTATATATTCCTACAAATATATCAATATATACATATATATATATACAAATAATATCAAATATTACACTCAGACACCAACATTTTTAATTTGGTTGGTATATAGGGCACTTAAAGTGAAGGCATTTGAAATAAATTTAAAATGATAGGATGGCATCCAATTATGAAGGGTTTTTAATTCAGTTTGAAAAGTGTTCCTTATTTTCAAATTAATAGGTAGTCACTGAAGATTTTTGAACAAGACAATAAATAACAAGGTTAAACTTTTGCTTTAAGAATACTATTTTGGCTGTTGGCTTCTTTATGGAGAATAAATTAGAAAACGCAGAGATCAAAAGTTGGGAAACAAATTAGGAGGTTGTAACAGTGTTCTAATGAGGACAGAATAAAGACCTTAACTAGAATGGTGGTCATGTGAATGGAGAGAAGAGTACAAATGCTGGAATTTTTCCAGATTGTCTGATTCATTCCAGCTGTAATGGACTTTTTTTAATCCTGCCCCCATCAACTGATAAGGAATGATCAGTTTACATGCTACCTACTTCATTCTTCACAGTGACAGGGCTATCATGGGTATACTGGGTTCCCGTTTCATTTTCCAGAGCTAGCGATCATTACTGAATTCTTCAACAAAGTTGTGAAATGAAAGAGTTTCTGCGATCTCATTTCCTGAGATAGTAGAAAAGGAAAGAGAATAGCCCATCCCTAAATTATTTTTCAGTTCACTTTATACCCATTTATATCTAAGAATAGAATTTAACTCATATCACCAGATTCTATCTCTATGTGCCTCTCAATGGTTTTGATAGTTGAGTTGGTACTCTTCAGAGCAAAGGTTCTCAACCACTTCTGGGTTATGGATTAATTTGGAAGTCAGACGAAACCCGTGGAACCCTTCTCAGACACATAGCATTACAAAGGAAAGCGATTATATCAAAATTCAGTTGTCAAAATATTTTTAAAAGAAGTTCACAGTTCTCAGGTTAAAGGCAATTGATGAGGATAAAAGGGATCATTTCTACTTTAACATTTGGAAAAGAGATCAGGGGAGCCAGTTAATAGGTATTTAGGTAAAGGGAAGGTGTTCATTTATAAAAGAATTGGAAAAACAAGGGAGAACACAGAGTAACCAGGTAATTGAAAGTACAAAGAGTAATTGAGAATATTCAGTGAGCTACTGAGGATTTTTTTTGTTTGTTTTGTTTTGGTTTGTTTGTTGTTTTTTGTTTGTTTGTTTGTTTGCTCTCCCTCTTAAATAAGGATAGACTGTTCCTAAAGCCTTGGGGCTTAATGGACTTGACTCCAAAGGTGAGTGGGACAGAGAACAAGGAGAAAATTAAGTAATAGAAAAAAAGAATAAGATTGAAATTCATTTTCTTCCTTCTACATAGATTTTCCTCATTCCCACAGTAATTAGTATACACCACCTCCTCCAAAAATAACTTTATATTTAGCTTGTATATATATTTGTATAAACCAATGTATATGCATGTTCTCCCCCACTGGAATACATAATCCTTAAGCACCATAATTTTCTCTTTTGTCTATGTCAAGCACATAATAGGTAATCAATTCTTGCTTGTTTGACTTCCTGTACAGTAATATTGTCTATAACAGCAGTGACAAGGGATTATGAAGCCTTCCCCAGAGAGCTTCTTGTGAGGGTGAAGCCACTTACAGCCAGTGAATTTTAGTAGGAGTACCTACCTTAAAATGTTGTTTGGAGAAAACCCTGAATATCAATCGCTTTATCCTCATTTCATGTACGGCAGCTTTGCAAAAAAGGGCAAATATTTTGCCAGTCTCACAGGTACTATTAGCCAGTCAATCCTCCTGGCAGGAGGCACAAAGGTAATAAATGGAATGAAGTAAACATTCTTTGTTATTTGCCTACCATAGGTTGCTAAATTACAATGGTAATTAATCAACCAGCAAATATTTGCCAGTTACACAATTTACATAGGGGTGTGTTTCAAAAGTGTATTTATGTTGGGGTTTTTTTTTTTTTTGGAGTTTTGAAAGCACTATTGAAACAATGCTATAAATCAATGTGGTTATACTATAATATTCTTTCAGGATACAGAGAATTCAAGCATATTTTCCTGGCTGAGAGGCCTCTTGGAAAATCTATGTGTATAGTTAATGCCCTCCATCGTGCTGAGACTAGTTCGTCACTTATCACACAACTTTTCCAAAGTTTTGTTAATGAAACTGAAAGTAAATCTTATAAGGCAGTAATGAATAAGCACAAATATATTAATTGATCCTTAGAATGATTTTTAGTGATAAGTAATGGGGGTAGCATCTCTTATATCACTATATTGTAATGATAGAGTGGCTTACAAAGCTCAATAAAACCATGATCTATGCCATGCAGGGTTATCCAAGATGGACAGGTCATGGTGAAGAGTTCTGACAAAAATTGATTCCCTGGAGAAAAAAAATGGCATACTACTCCAGTATCTTTGCCAAGAAAATCCATGGATAGTACTAAAAGGTTAAAAAAAATATGGGGGTGAAGCCAAGATGGCAGAGTAGAGACAGCACTTCCATGGTGCTCCAGCCCACAGCACTTCAAAATTATGTGAAAGGGGACTCTGAATAACTTCCGGATCTCCAGCACCCACAGAACGATACAGAGAAGCTAACCACCTGCTGAGGACAGCCTGGCAGCCCGGCAGGGAGCGGCCAGCACAGAGCTCTGGGAGCCAAGCCCAGGACCTCATGAGTTGGAGGTTTTAGCCCCAGGGTGGCCAGACCAGCATCTGGCTGGAGGGACCCCAGAACACCAGCAGCTGTGGCTTTTCCTGAATTACCAACACATAGATGCCTAGGACAAAGTGAGAGCTTAGTTTCCTATGGACTTTGGGAAACAGTATTTGGGAACATATCAGCTTCTTCCCCTGGAGGTGAAAAGCCACTGAGGAGCCATGGCACAGCCACCATTTTGCAGCTTCATCTCCTGGCCTGAGAAATGTAAGGGGGATCCGGCGATCAGTCTGGGATGTAATTGCTCTTGCTTTAACCTCCCTGGATCTGGATTGTAGTATGGGGTGGAGGTCTTGGGGTGTGTGTCTAGCTTGCCAGAGTGTGTGGAGGTTTCAGGGAGGGCACCCAAATAATACCTCTAGCAGTTGAGAAGACCCCAATATTTGGGACAGAAGCTCCCCTGTCTGGTGGCAGAGTCATACTGTGGCAACAAGCCCAAAAGTCAAGTAATTAAGTGGCAACATGCCTAGCAAAGGCAACAAAATAAATAGAAAAATTCAACATTAGACTCCTATTTGGGGGGCACAGAGGATCAAAGTATGGAACAGGAGGAGGACTGTGAAGTCAGAACTCCTGCACCAAAGGCCCCAAATGAAAATACAAGTGGGTTACAGGACATAGAGGACCTTAAAAAGGATTTTAAAAGGCAAATAAGAGAAGTGGAGGAAAAATTGGGAAAAGAAATGAGAAGGATGCAGGAAAAGTATGAAATGAGAGTCAACAGCCTAACTGAGGAAAATAACACCTTAAAAAACAGACTAACTCAAATGGCAGAAGAGGCCCAAAAAGGTAATGAGGAGAAGAATGCCTTAAAAACCCAAATTTGCCAGATGGAAAAAGAATCTCAAAACCTCACTGAGGAGATTCATTCCTTCAGAACCAGATTGGAGTAAATGGAAGAGAAATCAAGATGCTGTTAAACAGATCCAAGCAATTGAAAGAATAGAAGGCAATGTGAAATATCTCATGGGAAAAACCACTGACCTGGAAAATAGATCCAGGAGAGATAATTTTAAAATTATTGGACTACCTGAAAGTCATGATCAAAGAAAGAACCTAGAAATCATCCTTCAAGAAATTCACAAGGAAAATCGCCCTGAAGTTTGAGACCCAGAGGGGGAAATAGAGATAGAAAGAATCCACAGACCACCTCCTGAAAAATATCCCAAAGAGAAAATTCCTAGAAATATTATTGCCAGGTTCCAGAATTCCCAGATCAAGGAGAGAATATTACAGGCATCCGGGAAGATTGATCGAAGGGCATGGAATATATTATTCCACTGGGCAAAGGACCTGGCATTAAAACCAAGAATCACCTACCCAGCAAAACTTAGTATCTTGTTTCAGTGGAAAATATGGTCATTCAGTAAAATAGAGGACTTTCAAGCATTCTTGAGGAAAAAACCAGAGTTGAATAGGAAATTTGACATTCAGACACAAGAAGAAAGAGATGCTTGAGAAGGTAAACATGGAAAAGAAATCAAAAGGACCTTATCAAAGCTGAATTATTTACATTCCTACATGGTAAAACAATAACTGTGACTGATGAAACCTTTCTCAGTATGAAATAATTGAAGAAGGGTATATGGGCATATGAATACATATGTGAATGTGTGTTTATATGTTTACAGGTATACATGGATAGAGGGCACTGGTCGAATTTTGTGGGAAGGGATGATACTTAAGGGGTGAATTTAAGAGGTGAGAGAGGAATGTGGCAAGAGGAGATGGGGAGAGACAGGATGGGGTAAACTATCTCATGTAGAAGAGGCAAGGGGAAGTGGTTACAGGGGAGGGGAAGAACGGGAAGGCAAAAAGGCAAAACAATATTCTCATTGAATTTGGCTCAAGGAGAGAATGACATACATACTAAATGGAATATCTCATTCTGCAGGAGAATAGGGAGGAGTGGGATGAGATAGTGGATAATGGAGGGGAGGGCATGCTGGGGTGAGGGGAGTTTGGAGGCACCCACTTTTGAATAGGGACAGGATCAAAGTAGGGAATGGTCCAGGTTCGGGGTGGGATGGGTGGGAGGGAAATATAGCCAGTCTTTTACAATATATCTACTATAGTAATGTTTTGCATTGCTAGACATGTACAACATATACTGAATTGCTTATATTCCCAGCAGGAGTGGGTGACAAGGGACTAAGGGAATGGATCTGGAATTCAAAGTTTTAAAATTAAATGTTTCAAATATATATGGATACTATTATTAATGCTATTTTGCATGTAATTGGGAGATAAGAGGTACCGGCATTGTGGCACAGAGATTCACCTTGCCCTAATGGAAAAGTGGAAGGGGGTATGGGAGAAGATATGGGAGAGAGCAGCCTGGATGAAGGGATATCCTGTGGGACTGCTATTCTGGTGTGGTGGGTAGGGGAAAAATGGGGGAAAATTGTAACTCAAAATCTGGCGGAAATGAATGATGTAATCCAGAAGTTAATAAAGCATTTGGAAAAAAAATTGATACCATGAGTCTCTCAGGTCAGAAAGTGTCCAATACATTACTGCGAAAAAGAGAAAGACAAATACAAGTAGGTCCAATAAGAATGAAGTGGATGCGTCAAAACAAAAAAGAAACTCAGCTTCAGATGTGCCTTTTGAAAAAAAAAGGAAAGCTCAGCAAAGCAACTAGGGTGGGGTAAATGCAGGGACCTGCTTGAACTCTCCCCCAAACCTTTCCAAACATCTTTAAAAATTACTCTAAATGAATTCTAGTGGAGCAGAATCCACAAAAAGACAGAGTGAAACAAACTCCTAGCCCAAGATAACTTGGAAAGTCAGGAAGAAAGGTCTGTTGTACAAGGGTGAGAAAGGAGCAGTTTAGTGCATGCCACTCCAGCACTGACAAGGCCCCAGCAAACTAGGACCAGATCTAAGAACCTGAGTTGGCAGCTACCCTGAAGATGGTGGGGTGCTTGCTGCTACAAAATGGCGAAGAAGATGGGATCTGCAGAGTAAAAGGTAAGTATGGGGGCTGGGATAATTGTTTGTTTCCCATTTATGGTAGCTGTGATTCTGTGGAGCCATCGAGCAGGAGAGAAGAATGGCCTCCATGCTTATTTCACTGAGATGAGATCAGGAATGGTGAGCTGCCTGCATGGAGACCTGTGGAGAAGGCGGGAGCTGCTGCCTTCTGTGGGAGGAGAAGGAACCCAGGAGTTGGAATTCAGCCACTAGACAAGATAAGGACTGTGTGGCAAAGCAGGGACACTGAATATGTTTCCTTGCTGCATCCCACAGTTTGCAACCCAGGGGGAGGATGGACTTGTGACTGTGGTGGGTGGGGTGAAGTGTCATGGACCCCCAAGGACCCCACATTGGTTTTGTTGCCCAGCCCCCTCTCTGGACTTTGAAGCAAGGGCTGGGGCAGTGTTGTGGGAAGGACACCCCCCTCAACCCAAGAAAACTTTATTTGGACTATTGTTTTGAATTGATGTGATGCAATATAATTTGTGTTTAAGGCCCAGTGGACAGGTTGGTAACTTTAATTCTGTACCTTGAATATGTGACCTAAGAGATGTTTAATTCAAATGTAAATCATCTATGCTATGGGCATACTAAGTAAGACTTTGCTGAATAAGTGACTGATTGTACTTTGAGTACTTTGAGATATTGTTACTGATAAGTGACTGATTGAGTTCATCAAGAATTTGCCCCATAAGTGGAAGACAGACCATGTACTTTGAAACTACTGATAAGTTACTGAGCTAATCAAGACTTTGCCCCATGAGTGGAAGACTTGGACTATTGTACTTTGAGATTATATTGTGATTTTCGTATGTACATGGATAATGTGACCTAAGAGATATTTAGTGCTAATTCAAATGTAAATTGTGTATGGTATGGCATGAAAGATCTTGGGGCTGAATGTAATGGAAATGCAGATTTAAAGATCTTCCCTGCCCCTAGGACCTGTGATGGACTTAAGAGACTTTGAGAACCTTCTTTGATTTGAAAATATACTCTGCCCCTTAATAGGCTGAATGAGGTCACGTGGAGCCTGTGGTAGGAGGCTTGGTTTTCAGGAATGCCCACAACTTGTTGCTTTGTGATTGGACAGTGGGCCAAGAGAGCTGTGACATTATCTGAGCCTGGAGAAGGCAGGAATCAGCCAGCACAGCACTCTGGGAGCCAAGCCCAGGCCTACATGAGCCAGAGGTTTTAGCCCCAGGGTGGGCCTGACCAAAGACCGACTGGAGGGACTACAGAAAACCACTAGCTGTGGATGTTTCCAGAATTATCAACACACAGATACTGAGGACAAAATAAGAGGTCAGTGCAGTGTGGGTGTTAGGATCCAGTTGTTGGGAATGCATTGAGTTTTGCCCCCAGGGCAAGAAGCTGCTGAGGTCAAGTAATTGAGTGGTGACATGAAAAGGGAAAGGAAGCAAAACAAACAGAAGAATCCAACATTAGACTCCTATTTGGGGGACAAAAAGGATCAAAGCATGGAACAGGAGGAAGACAGCTTCCAAGTAAAATACAAGCTGGTTACAGGCCATAGAGGACCTTAAGAAGCAGATAAGAGAAGTGGAGGAAAAATTGGGAAGAGAAATGAGAATGATGCAAGAAAATTATGAAATGGGAGTCAACTGCCTGACTGAGGAAAATAACACCTTAAAAATAGACTAAATCAAATGGCAAAAGAGGCTCAAAAGGGCAATGAGAAGAATGCCTTAAAAAGCCAAATTTGCAAGATGGAAGAAGAATCTCAAAAGCTCACTGAAGAGAATCATTCTTTTAGAATTAGATTGGAGCAAATGTAAGCTAGTGACTTTGTGAGAAATCAAGATGCTGTTAAAGACATTCAAACAAATGAAAGAATAGAAGGCAATGTGAAATAATTCATGGAAAAATCATTGACCTGGAAAATAGATCCAGGGGTGATAATTTAAAAAATATTGGACTACCTGAAAGCCATGATCAAAGAAAGAACATAGAAAAAATCCTCCAAGGAATTCTCAAGGAAAACTGCCCTAATATTTTAGAACCAGCAGGTAAAACAGAGGTTGAAATAATCCACTGATCACCTCCTGAAAAAAGATCCCTAAAAGAAAACTCCTAGGAATATTATAGCCAGGTTCTTGAATTCCCAGATCAAGGAGAGAATATTATAAGCAGCCAGGAAGAAACAATTTGAATATTGTGGAAACATAATCAGGATAACACAAGATCTGGCAGCTTCTACACTGAATGATCGAAGGGCCTGGAATATGATATTCCAGAGGTCAAAGGAGCTGGGATTAAAACCAAGAATCACCTACCCAGCAAAACTGAGTATCATATTTCAAGGGAAAATATGGTCATTCAGTGGAATAGAGGACTTTCAAGCATTCTTTATGAAAAAAACAGAGTTGAATAAAATATTTGACATTCAAATACAAGAAGCAAGAGAAGCATGAGAAGGTAAACAGGGAAAAGAAATCATAAGGAACTTATCAAAGTTGAACTATTTACATTCCTACATGGAAAAATGATAATTGTAACTGATGAAACTTTTCTCAGAATGAAAACAGTTGAAGGGAATAGAAATTATATATAT